>VXBC01005393.1:587504-651144 GCA_013399945.1 Ploceus nigricollis
CGGCGCAGGGACCGGCGCCCGCTTTGGGAACGGGCGGGGGCCCGGGATTTGCCCGGTGAGTCCCATTGGTCACGCCGATGGGAACGGGTCAATAGTTCGCCCGGGACCAGTCCGAGCGAGCCTCCCTATCTCCTGGATAAACGATTTCCCTGAGATGAGGCCGTGCGTTGGCTGGTGGCTCTGGTGTGCGGAGCCACGTGGGTTTGCCCAAAGCCGGCAGGAGCGGGCCCAGAGCTGAGCCGTGCCGGTGGTGGAACAATGCTGAGTGTGGAAACATGGCTGCTACAGGCCTTTCTAATTTTTATTTCCTATTTTCTAAATTCTAATGCAGTTGAAACTTCTGCTATTGTAAGATGTCTCCTTTTTTAAAATTACTATTGCTATAGTATCTTGTCTTTCCACCCAGTTGGTTTTTTTTTTACAATAGAGAAATAAAGGAAAAATTGCAGAAAAAAATATAGTATAATAGCTTTGGGATACTCTGTTAGGAAATAGCAGGCTTGCTGCACTCGCATTCCCCCAATTGCGTTCCCAGCTGTTGTGTTCCACGATGAAAAGCCTACAATTACAACATTAAACAGTGCTCTGAGTAGTCAGAAAGTTACAATGCTCCTCACTTTGATTCCTCCACAGTTACATAACAGAAGTGTATTGAAAAGGACAGCCAAGCCTGTTGCTTGCTTAACAGCACAGTGAAGAATAAAATTAATTTTAACTACAGTTATGCAGAGCAGCATCCCTGAACTGCTTACAGCCACAAAGTATAAAGTGCCTGAGCTGACTGCCCTTTACCTGTTTGTCCAGAAGCTGTTGTGCTACGATGAAGAGCTTTATCAAACAACTAAGAAACTGTCATGCAGATTATAATAGTCTTGTATGCATCACTCAGATTTGCCACAGAGCAGTCTTGAGTGGTGGTTACAGACTATGCCTCTTCTTGCATTTTTATGTATGTACAGCAAACATATGTATTCTATTTTTAAACATTAAATGACTAATTTGAAGGTAGTTCGATGTTTCTTTATAAGTTCCTAGTGGCTCTCAGTCCTCTTCTGGTGACACAAATGGACTTGACCCTGACTCAGCGCAGATCTCTTCATTCACTGGCATCACAGGAGCACTGTCACTGTCCTCACTGAATCTTCAGGAATGGAGAAGGGAGTGGGCAGTGGGTCAGACCTTACCCTTCCATCCCAGACTGCCAACAGTTCTTTGCTGGTCCCAGGACTAGGGAGGTGAAGAAAAGTGTAGTGAAGTCTCATAAACTTGTTTACCCTCTTTTATTGGATTCTGTTTGCCGGTTGTGGCTGGGCTGGATCTGTGAATCACTCCAGATCCCTGCAGTCATTAGTCAAAGCAACTATCATAATGCCACAGTAGAATATTTTCTTATGTCGTCATTGTGAAGCGGTAATTCTAGAATTACAGCAATTCTTGTCATATTATTGTTATTTTCTTTCCCAAAGAAAAATTACTGTGACTGTCTTGGGGGATGTGCCAAGCTGGAATTGTGGAAGCACAGAAATAAGGCTTGAGGTTTCTGCTTAGTAATTTGAACAGATATTTAGTCTGAATAGAATTCGCAAGATCAGAATTGCAATGATCCAAATGTTAGAAATAGCATTTCCTACTTTAACAATCTGTGATTCAAATAAAACGTGACATAGTTCCAAACAGTTAACACCATGGAGAGTGAAAAAGGAATTTATGTTTGTGGGAATGAGCAGAAGGGGAGGCCAGAAAGAGAGGGTATGCTGGTCCATTAAAAAATCCACAAAGGTAAGGTAAATCACAAATTCATGAGGGTAGTGGTTAAACGTACACTCTCCTCATCCAGAAAACACTTGAAGCCCATCCCTATTTGTGACAGTTCCCAAGCTAATTCTTACTTTCACAAATAAGCTTAAGAACCTAATTAACTCAGCTCTTCTTAGTTTTCCCTTCTTAATGGCTTACACTATGATACTTGAGGAAAACAGATGAGAAAGATGCGAAGTCAGGAAAGAAAAAAAAAAAAGGATAAGGAATGTTATGAGAAAGCAAAAAGAAGACAAAGATATTCCAAGTGGTTTACAACTAATTCAGTAGCTGAGGGAGGTGTCAGCAAGGGAGAGGGCAGTGCCGAAAGAGAATTGAAACTTAAGTGCCCAAGAGAAATGAAAGTGAAACTCAGGACTTTGAATGGAATTAGAACATGGAAGGGAAGTGCTCAAACACGGACAAGCTAGTACAATGGGAAAAGCTACTATAAAATTATCTTACCTAGTGCAAGTGCCCTGGAGGTTTTCTATCCTCGTTTTCTTTAAAAAAATGAATAGCTTGCATAGGTCTTTAATGACTTGGGCCCACAGTCATGCTGACTTAGGGTGAGCAACTGTACAGAGCCTTAGAGGGAAAAATATGTGTGTAATCTGTCGGAGCTGAAAGCCAGATGAACTCTGATGCAACACAGAGCAGGCAGAGGAACAGCAGGGCTGTGGCTGGTTCAGGAGCAGCCACTTCTCTGGGAAATGGCTTTCTTTAGAGTACAGCAGGGATCTGGTCTGACAACCCAGGACAAAGGGCAAGAAGCCATGTCCAAGTGAGCCGTGGTTGCCACTACTGGATTTGCAGCAAAAGGATCAGTGACTTTCCTGAGTCTTCCTCACCTGCTCTCTTTTCATCTGTACATCATAACCCCTGTTTACCAAGGTCTCAGAGCTTCCTGAGTGCGCAGAGCCTTCATTGCCAGTCTAGAAATGTCCTTACAGATAGGTCCTTCTGTGAGCCTTCTGGCTCAGTTTTTCCAGTGACCACCACTGCTTGGATGCGTGAGCTGTACAGAGCACCAGGAGACACAGAAGCTCTGGAGAGGCGATTTCCTGTACTTTGTGTGCCACCACACGGAGTAGAGGCAGCCACAATGTGTCTTTTGAGTGACACCTCCTTCCTCACTAAATTCTTCCAAAGAGGTCATCGACATTGCAGGATTTTGTTCAGCAGGCCTAAAACTTCCCCAACAATGCTTTTAGATGGGAGGAAAACCATTAAGAAAAATGAAAACTAAAACACTGGGACACTGGACTGAGTGCTGAAGCCAAGGGAGGAACCAACAAAGCAACCTTCAGCTCTATCAACGTACATTTCTTTTTGGTTTTTTTGGTTTGGTTTTTGTTTTGTTTTGGTTTTTTGTGTGGTTTGGTTTGGGTTGGGTTTTTTTTATCCTTTTTTTTTTTAAATATTGACTTCTCCTTCAGCAACATATAAAATCAGTTTCACAGTCTCTGTTTGTTTGTTCATTTACTGCTACTAAGGATCTGCAAAAATTGTTTTGTAAGAACAGGAGTGAAGTTGATCTGTGGCCCATTTAAAACTCAGATAGGAACATTGTAGGATATGCAGATATATATTTCATGTCGAGTAGTATATACATATATTTCATATATATCAGGATATTTTTTCATGTTGATACTGTTCCCCAGTTACAGTCTCTGCTACTAAGTATTTTCCCTTTTAACAAAGGCTGTAACAAATCCTCAGTGAGGATCTTTGCATGGATGCCCATCCTATGGGGTTGAGGATACATAAATAAAGAAACAAATCTTCCTATCCTCCTTTCCTCCTTTATTTCCTTTCTTCCCTTCCCCCCCCCCCTTTATTCCCTTTCTTCTCCTTTCCCAGACTGTAGGATGATCAATTGCTTCTTTATATGAAGTTTGCAGATGTGTTTAATCCACTGTCAGTAATATTGTCAGGTCTCCCAGCCAAACTCCCAAGGTGTAAGGAAATAATTTCAGGCAATGTCAGACAAATGTCACACAAAAGAAAACAACCTGGAAGAAAAGATAAGTTCCTTGATAAAGCTCTGGAATGATTTTGCTGACTCATGATTTGTCCTTTGTCTCATGACAGTTGGCATTTTTTGTGTAACTTACCTTTCGTTAAATAGGAGGTAGTTACCTTTTAGCCCTGGGATCTGGAAAAGAAAGCCTTGAGAATGTGACAACTCGAAATTCACTAAAAATAAAGCCTGTCAAATTGATAGGTTGTTATTACTTGTTTTTTAATTCTTATTGCTGTGGTGGATTTTGAATATTCAAGCTGGTTTATTCTTTCAAACTTTCTCAGCAGGAGTTGAGCAAGCTTTTGTTTGAAAACTGAAGATACATTTAAAAAAGCACTTTTTAAAATATGCATGTCTGCAGTGAAGACATGCATATTAAAGATATTTAGGACTTTATATGAGTAGTTATGAGTAGTTAAATGCAGAAGATGACCCATAGTCCTAATTATGTTAGCATTCAGTGTAGGAATAAACATACAATTTTAAGCACATTTTAAATGATTTAATCATAATTTTGGAATTAAAGTTACTGAAAAAAAGTTCAGTGTAGGTAGAGGGTGTTTTCCCAGGATCAGCTTCATTATGAAAGACTATTTCTAAAGTCAAAGTTGTTGGTTATTCATTTGCAAAGGTCACCTATCCCAGGCCTCTTTGGCAAGCTTGCCAATAAAGGTACTGTTATGAAACATGGTTGCAAGTTTCAGCTCCCCGTTCAAGGGAAGCTGAACTGAGGCTGCAGTCTATCTTTTACATAACTGTCAAAGGTGAGTTATTGCTATTTTCAGCTGGATCCAGCTCAGAAACTTGTGAAAGACAGGTTGGAAACATTACCAAGCTGCTAAAATAGGGGGGGCTATTTCAACTTCAGTGCAGTGTTCCAGTCTGTGAAACACATGGCCATCTGTATTGGTTTGTTTTTCTTGTAAAGTTATCAAGAGAATTTGAGGAAAGTTAAATGTGCAGAAGCACTGGTATATTCATATCTTTTGGATCTTCTTTCTGGCCATTGGTTTGCTTGCACTGACTGTAATTCTCTGTGGGATTTTACCATCTCCGAGCACAGCCTGCACTGATTTGAGTCCCCCTGAGTTAAGGCCGGTATAAATTGTGCAGTACGAGGCTACCTTGTACCCAGAACTGAAATTTGCACAGAAAGCTCCTACCCAGTCTAGATGACAATTCCATTTTGGGCAAGAAGGCAATGGGCTTTTCAACACCATTCAGCTTCAGGCTTTCTAATGTTTCAACAAGGACAGTGGTGAAATGCCTGTGATTCCAGGTTGTTACAGGTGAACCATCAGTGTGTGCTTTCACAAGGTATAGCACACTAACTCATGAACGTGAGCAGCCTGCACACACAGCTCAGTTAATGCCAGGGCTTTGCTGTCAGGGGAAATACCACCTAAATAAGACCAGTAGACAGAAGACCATTTCAGCGCATGCCCAAATCAGTCTCTGTTCTAGTTAGCAGTGAAGTACATCCTTAAGTATAAAGCACTGAAATATAAACACCTACACAAAGAAGAAAAGACTTAGGCCACCTTAAACATCTGATGAAAGTTAATTGAAATCTGTTCTGAAATGAGGGCTGGCAGAAGGAATGTGGGTGTGGCTCAGGCACCAGGCCTGCCTGATATTAGTCATGTACGTGATAATTATGTATGCAATGAGCACCCAGGAATCAAACTGAGAGGTTTATTGGCTAGATTATTTCATAATCTCTACGCTTGGGCCAGAAGGAGGAGAAGAGCAACCTGCTGATCAAACCATATGGAAACCACCATGTGCACTGGAGGTTCTTCAGAGCAAAACACTCACCTGTATGGATTCCAAGGTACTAGAGAGAAAGCACTGTCCTGACCTTTAAAATGTGCAGCTACAGTCACAAAGACCAAGGGATGCCAGCGTGAGCTGTAGAAGAGTCATGAGTCACTTGTGAGATTTGTGCTGCAGAAGGAACATGTTATCCCTTTGCTCTGCTGGTAGTGCCAGTCTCTTTCTGTCTTAAATGATCCATCTGCTGCTGCCCAAATTAGACACAGAGCTCTCGCTGTCACTGTGCAAAGCCATTGCCAACAGTACTCAGAGTGTGGTGTTCTACGTAGCTCAAACCTTGCTTAGCATCTCACCTGCAGATAGGGAACCCCCTTGTGCCAAGAGTGGCTTATGCCCCACTGAAGCCCTCAGAAGAGGAATTGTAGCTGCAACTGCCAGAGACAAACAGACAAAGCTGGGACCCTGTAACTCTTTGCCAGGAAGCCCAGCTGAAGGGCAAAAGGAGAGATCTTCCTCTGGGGTGGGAGTTGCTGTCATGAGCCTATGCATGAGCCTGGGTCTGGTGGAAAAATGACCACCCCAGCTGCACAGCCCAGTGCTACTGGAGGTGTGAGGTAGTTGTCTGCTACTTCTTGTTTGTCTTCAGCTCCACACCACTTTTTTTTCCTCAGGGCACACATCATCACTGTTAAAAAATCCTCAAGCCTCAGCACACCTCGGTACACTGTTCTGTTTGTTTGTACCCGCTGCATGCATTAACCTGAAAACAGTGCAGGAGTGCTCACCAGAGGAGGTGTTACACACTGACATTCAGTTTTGGTAAAGTAGGTTGTGAAAATAAGAAAAACCAAAGAAGCAACCTTCACTTTCCTCATGCTCTCTCCCACAATACATGTATTTATTTTGAGGTGCCCATAGTTTAATTGTCCTTGAGAGCTTTCCTGTTTGCTCTTTGGGGATGTCCAGTATTCAGTTCGGCTGTGAATCACTGCTTGTAAAGCAGGAGTTCTCCATTTGGCAACATCTTGGGAATAAAAGAAGGAATTGGAAATCTCTATATGCGTAGGTGTTTCTTTCTGGAGGTGTTTCTGGCTTTCCACTTCTGAAGAATGAGTAGGTTGCCTCGAAATAATGACATTTACGGAAGCTCTTTAAGTCTGATCTGTATTTATTAGGACTATAGCATATAAGCAGGATGTCTTACAATCTGAAAAAGAAAAGCATCACAAAATTTACTCTGGAAAAAAGAAATAATTCAATGAATAGCTGAGTGGATACCTCCTACAGAAGAAAAAAAAGGAACCTACATAAGCTTTGGTTCCTACTGAAATTAACAGCCCCACTTTGGTGGCTTTTAATCCAAGGCATCAGGTTTGCTACTTAGTGTCAACATCTCAAACCCCAAGTAAAGCTGAAGTAGGGGACTGTGGCACAGAAAATATCTAAAGCATGTCTGGGCACTGAAGAGCAGCTTGGGTGCCTGCAGTTACCAGTGCAGTGCCTCCAGCTCAGCCAGGCTTCAGCCTCACCCCCTGGGGCATGGCAGACTCCCACCACAAGGCCCTCCCCTGGCTGGGTGGTTTGGCTATTTTGGTGGTGCCCAGGCTCAGGAGCAGCTGTGTTTCTTTTCCATAAGATAGAAGAATGATTTCTAAGTGGAGAATACAGAATATCTTCCGTACTCATGAGGTGAGTGGGTGCTCATCTCATTCCCACTCTGGTTCAGCAAGGGCACTCCAGCACATGCTTACCTTGAATTTGAATGTAAAAGTGGTGATGCTTGTGATTTGTGTAGCAAAGAGAGGTGTTTCATGTGGCTGAAACTCAAAGCCTTACGCTTCTTTTTTTGTTCATCAGTTCAGGCTGTCATTAGTAATTGAAGGCAAGGGAAGGGTCACAAATTACTATTCCATCCCTACCTCAAGGGATGTTTTAAACAGGATATAATTATGATCCGCAATCATCTACGAACTCTTCAAATAATAGTTTAGTAATGCCTAGCTTTCTCTAGCATGTATTGAAAGAGCAATCAGAGTTTAAAAGAGGAATACCCTTTCTTTCCCAGAAATCTGTGAAGTATTACAGGCTCTGAAGAACAAAAAGCCGACTTGAGGAATCATTGGCAATACGCTGGTTTTTAATTATTACATTTAAAAACTTTTCAGTCAAAAAACTTCTTAGCATCTTCTTCTCAATTGAGCAATTTCAAGATTTTTTCTGTGTCTATCCCATGTTTTCTTCTCTCTGGGCCATTTTATACACAACTGCTCTTCTTTCTTAAATACTTGCCATTGGATATCAATACTTCAAAAGTCTTTTGATGGGCTTTGAAATCCATTCCCTTAATAAATCTGTTCTTGGCCCAAATGATGCTTTCTTGCTGTGACTTGTGCCAAATCTCTTGGTCCCTCCTTTCCAGCCATCCCTTCTGCTCTTGCACACTGACCAAATGAGGTTGCTCAGTGTCTTTCCTGCAGAGGTCCCAATATTGCCCAGTGCAAGGGAAGACATCACGTGTAGAAATCAGACTCCAGGACAATGTGGACTACTGTGTTTGCCTCCAGTCCCCATTCAAGAACTTCCTTTTCTTCTATGCTATACTTCTGCATTCAATTTTGGTGATAAACTCACCTGGCCATGACAGAGACTTCCTCTGTATTTGTGCAGCGGCCAAAGCATTGATCAAAGCCTCTAGAAGATAATAAGATACATAATAGAATAGTAATTAAGAAATCCTCTCTTCGGGACACGTTGCTTTCTCTATCTTCAATATGCCTGATGCACTTTGAGACACTGAAAGAATTGCAATCTGTAATGCTTTGAGTTTGCCTGAAGATGAGAAAGCCCCAATGATAGAAAGCTCAAATTGGAAAACGTTGTGAGCACACAGTCCACAATGCAGCACTCTTATCTGTCTTGACAAACCTGCTTTATCTCCTCCCAGAGAAAAGGTGGCAAAATCAGTTAAATCAAATGAGTTACCATTGCAGCCTTTTGCAGGATCCTTAAAAAGGCACTCCAGCTCCTTGGGAAACGATGCTCTGTGAATGCATTTTAAATAATTTCAGGAGTTTAATTTTTTACCAGTTTAATTACTAATCAGTGTGAGAAGCCAGTTGCAACATAATTCTGCCCAATTCTTTCTTTCTCTACATTTCCTGTTTTAAAGAGTCTCTAGGGATTGCCCTTCCTTAGTCCTGAACGCTGTGTTAAATATGTTAAAAAATAATATTTGAAATGTGAAAATCTAGCTTGGATGTGTAGTTTAAATCTGGCATCTAATGAATTCCAAGGATTTCCCAGATACCTCAATTCCTCTGAACATCACATTCTGACTAATTTAAAAATTCTACTGTCCTAGGAGCTCATGTTTTTTAAGCACTTAGAGAGCATAGTAACGAGCACAAGAGAAAAGCTGAAAGAATATGACAGAGCCATGAATTTCAAACAGCAAGTGCCAAAAAAACTGAACATTACTTTTGCTTTTAAATAAGCTTGTAACCGTAAGAGAAAAAAAAATAGTAATTGTTGAAACTGATTTGAGACATGCAGCTTAAGATGTTTCCTCTCACTAGATCTCTGGAAATGCTTGGACTTCTTTTGCCATCTGCAAAAAGCTTTTCAAACATTGTTTACTTGATCTTAACCTTCTCCTGGGAGACCAGTGGGAAATTAGTGCATTCTTTTTCAAGGTATAGAAATTGAAACAAACATGGTTAAGCCTCATCATTTAGGAATTCAGTCCCAGTGGATGCAATCTCTTCAGCAATTCTGTCTTCAGAAGTGATGGCTGGAGGGAGCAATTGGCGAGGACAAGAATGGGGAACTCAGAAAGTTTCTAGAGAAAGGGATCTTTAATGATGAACAGAGATTAAAGAAGAGTACATGAACTGGAATTCTGCTGAGGAGTAGGAACGGTTATTTAGAAGTCCTGTAAAATGTTTCAGAGTTAAACTAAAATGCAAAGGCCTGGTGGGGCAGTGGGAGGTGAAGAGGTGCCTCAGGGGAGCCTGCGTGCTCTGAAGGAAGCAAAGGGTGAGTTGCACAGCCTGCCTCGGGCTGTGGCACCAACCCTCCCTTGTCTCTTGTCTTCCTGTCTCCTGTCTTTGAAATGGACCTAATACTTGGGCAGATTTCCTCAGGCAGGAAAGCAGGAGGGCATTATGACAGAAGTGAGAAATGAATCTCCACCTCATTGCCTCTGGTTAGCCAAACACTGACCCGCCACCACACACCATTGCCACTGCAAGGGTGGGTATACCCAGTACACGTTTTAACACTGTCAGTTCTCATGTTTTGTCCTGGCCAAAAACCTTGGCTTGCAAGAAAAAGACCTGCAGGCTGAAAAACCTTGATAGCATATCTGAGGAACACATGCGAACCCTGCCATGCAACAGCATCAGAATAGCAGTGGTTTACTTGTTGGCTGTAAGACCCAGAAGGCAACATCTAATAGCTTGCTTCCCACTGCCTTGTCTCTCCTGTGGCCACCTCAAAGCTTTAGCCCAAGAAGGTTGGCAGAATTGGTCCACAGTGTGCAGTTAATTGCAGATTAAAACTCCTGCAGATCAAGAACTTTGCCAATGAGATAATGTGATACAATGAATTTAGGCACCCAAGTAGACTGATTTATCCCTAAGCAGTATCTGCCCTTTTAAATATCATCAGAACAGTTAGAACTTTTGACTTAAAAAAAACAAAACAAAACAAAACAGCCCCAAAACAAAACAAAACCAAAAACAAACCAAACCAAACCAAACCAAACCAAAACAAAAAAAGGAAGAGAGGAAGAAAGGAAGAAAAAAGCAAAAAAGCCAAGCTTTTGAAAATTATCCTGCATTTAATTCAGTGTGAATTAGTGAATATTGTCAGACTTGAAAAGTGTTGTTTTTCATAAACAATATTATTTGCAATAAATCCTCTTTCAAACTGTGTCATTAGGGACACAGCAGAAGCAGGACATTTTGTTAGGAATTATTCCTAACACCTATTGCCCAACCCTGCTGACACTCAACGTGAAGATCCATTTTACTGCACTGTAGCCATTCAAAAAGGATGGTAAAGTGGAAGTGAGATGATTGGATCCAACAAGAACATCCAACAAAATGAATTTGCATTGAAAAATGTTGTCTTGTCAAAGCTGAAATGATTTATAGGGATGCATTTGTTGTGATGAAATTCTTGATGGTTTCTGAAAACTACAGCATTACCTTCTTACTGCTGACCAGGGCATGGAGAGAAACAAACATTGGAATTTTTTTTGGTCTTGCAATAAATGCCTCAACATAATTTTGTTCTGCTGCATAAAAATTGTTTTGAAACCTAATGCAGCTTGATAACACATTTCCAAACGGTGGGAGGGAATTCATGTCTTGAGGCTGGGTACAAATTATACTTGTGTCTTCTTAAGAGCCCATTTATGTGTCTATAAGGGTGCAGAATTACTGTTGTATAAGTAAGACTTGGAATACGGGGAGTATAATCTCAAGCAGAGCTTGCATATACATCCACAGAATAAGTCTTGGGCACTGTTTGCTTTTATAGATGTGGCTTTCTGTGCCAAAAATCCTATAAAGATGATCAGCATAGGTGTCATCAAGGAACAGCTAATAAAATGAGAACAGCTGAAATAAATAGACCCTGCACCAATCTTTGTATTCATTCTGTGTGTCAGAACCCATGTCCTCCTGCAAAGTCCATGAAACTTGCCAATTCCAGATACTGTTTATTGTATAGGTATAATGGACACATATATTTCTGGGGGGAAATGTTGCCTTTTAGGCTCATGCTCTTTTAGCATACAGAAAAGTCTTTCAAACTTCCAAATTCCAGACCTCACCAAAGGGAAAAGTAGCTGACAGGAAAGCAGGTCGCATCACTTACAGGAGGCAATTACAGAGAACAGCTGGAAAAAGAAAAATGCAAAACAGCCAGGTGTTAGCCACACTGTGGGAGACAAAATGGAAAGGCTGTGAAGGAAAGTAAGTTCAAGAAGAAAGAATAGGACAAAAAAAGGTGCCAGTGATTTCCAGTGCTCAGGAGAGAAGCCTGAGCTCTGCTCCTGTGTCTGACCTGTTCACATACCTCAGCTGTGTAAGGCTGCTGGACAAAAGTGTCTGCTGCTGGCATTTTTCTCTCTCTACTGCAAATTAGTTCAGGTAGTTGAGTGAGGAAAAAGTTACAAGATTTTTTTTTTTTCCCCCAACTTGTTAATTTCAGTTTTGTGTCTGTTGATTTTCTGGTTTGCTCTTTGAATTGTTCTCATCATGACACAAACATTGTATCAGGGCAAAGCAAGTGCCTGGCTGGCGCTGTGCTTGTTCCAGCTCTGACTTAGACCTGCTTAATCTGTCATAGAAATATACCCAAACCCCGAGTGAAATCTGCCAGCTTGGTTCCGTGGTAGTTGTTTTAGAGCCATTGCTAACTCTACACTGGGAATCTCTTCAAGGTCAAAACTTGGTATTTGGCAGAGACCACCAAACAGACATCCCAGACACAATAGTAATTATCTATCACATCTTAGCTTACTTAAACTCGCAATTGATTTGGCAGAGGCCTCATCCCCTATTACACATGCTTTGAACTGTTCAATCTCTATTTTTAATATCCTTTTTATTTTGAAGGGAGGTGGTACTTCAGTCACTTGTCGTATTGAAAACAAGAATTTTTGTACAGCGCTCTGGTGGCAGCGGTGGTGGGTTTAATAATTTGCATGTCTGGTTTTGGTCAGCACTTTGGGCACCTGGCCGTGTGTGGTGGTGATGCTGAGCTGAAGTGCACGGCCCTGGCGCCAATCCAGGATTCCAGCAGAAGAGATGAGCAGTGCCCTCAGTAGCTGAGCCCAAGGCACTTTGACTTTTCCCCCATCGGGGGCTCTCCCCAGAGTGCTGGGAGGAGCCGGAGCAGGAAGAGATGTCGGTGGTGGCATCATATGACATTGTATCATTCCTCTCTGATGGGGCAGAGCACTGACAGATCTGTGACGTCTGGTGCATGCACAGATCTGGGAGGAGTGCGACCGCTCAGCACGACAGTTCATGGCCATTCTTTGCAGAGTTTGGGGAGACTGAAGGGACCTGGCAGGGCTTCTGATTCCAGGAAGGAGAAGATGGGGGAAGGTGGGATGTGTGCGTGTGTGTTTGTATGTTAAATATTACCTGAAGGCTGAAGGAAAGGCAATCGATACACTTTTTTGGTTAGGTGATTTCTACTTCTCCAGACAGTTTTTCTTTATGCACTGCTGGGTGGTGTAATATAAGAAAGTTATTCTTTTGAGTTATTCTCTGTGTAGTGGTGCTTTCTGCTGCTCTCCTTTCTATTTAACTCCATGATGTTCTTTAGTCTCTAAAGCTATTGAGAGAGAGGAAGAAAGCTTATCTTCCAGTTGCAAGTGAAGGAAGGGGGGAGCTTATTTATTCCTCACTTTTGCTGGGGAGAGGGGAGACCCTCTTCCTATGCTAAGTCTTTGAAGATAATTTGATTGGTATCAAGTCCCAAACTTGGTAAGGTGTCACTCACACTGTGGAACGACCTCCTGAATTTGTAACTACACAGCTTTATAACAGCATGGGGTGTAGGTGTGGGTTTTCTTGAAATCAATACTTGATTGATGGCAGCCAGGTTACGCACAAGAGTGCATTTTATTCAGGCCCCCTTCGTGGAGACATTCACATAAGAATGTATGTGATAATGTACAGGTAAGTTATCCTGGTCTGTGAGAATTGTAAGACACAGATTTACTTGAATTGGATAAGTTATGAATGCTTATGAATTCCTAGGGGCATCCATTTCCTGTGGACTAGCACAGTTCAACTTATTCCATGTTGTCTGACCATTTGCATCTGCCAGCAGACAGGGAAGGGACTGCTTTGACACAGTAGTGCTGCAGTGGGACGGAGAGGAATGCTCACCTACGTGGTGGGCCGGTAGGAGAAATGGTCAGGATGAAGTGACATGGATATGCATCAGAGTAAAGCATAAATTAACTGAACAATTGGCTAGAAGTAATGGATATATCCCACAGAGATGGAAGGTGAAAAATTACACAGGACTGAGAGGTGGGATGCTATCACAAGGTGGCTTTGTCCCAGCCAGCAGTTTTCACTCACATTTCAAGTGTGCAGTGTGAACACAAAATGGCTCCCACCAGTTCCCTTTGCTGTTTGTTACACTGTTTACTGACTGG
This sequence comes from Ploceus nigricollis, assembly GCA_013399945.1. Classification (NCBI taxonomy): domain Eukaryota; kingdom Metazoa; phylum Chordata; class Aves; order Passeriformes; family Ploceidae; genus Ploceus; species Ploceus nigricollis. Next base: position 601,292 of record VXBC01005393.1, read on the forward strand.
TGTAAACATAAGTGGTTACAAAAAATGCAGTGCTTATCCATTAACAGCACCCAGAAAAAAAAGCTTTTCATGTCCCTGCAAACCTTCCATCATAAGATCTTAGAGCAAGTTCCCAAGAGCAATATGGTAAAGCTCAGAATAGATGGGCTTTTTTGCCACCTCACATTGCAGGTAGAAGGTTGAGGTGCTGAGAGATGTTAAGTACCTGGTTTAAGCTGCAGAGGCTTGAGCATAACTCAGACTGGTAACTCCCAACTCTAACTTAGCTCAGCAAAATGAGAACCCTTCTTCACTGACATAATGGCTTGAAAGAGGAAGCAAGAAAAGAAAGCTGCTTTGACCATATTTTAATCTTAGTTTTAAATTAGAGTGAGTAGATAATGGGAACATAAAGAAATTATTTATGAACATGTGTATGGAGGGGTAGCAGTGAAACAAGGAAGGCTAGGAAGAGGTGGTGGGATTAAACTGATGAGATGATTTTCTACTAGCTGTGACAATAAACTGCCCAACAAAAGCATAAAGGAAGCACATAATGGTGTGACTGGAATAGATACACACATGGGCCATTTCTATTCCTGTTGCCCTAAGTAATGAGAGTAACAAAAACTTAGCAGTGCAGATGTACAGAATTGACAAGCTGGTGGGGACTTTTTGCCTCCCAAGGCATCTAACACCACTTGCTCCTTAGGGAATTCCACCAGACAGCTCTGGGTTGCAGTGTCAGTCAGGGCATCGCTGCCTTGCAGGTCTCTGCACGACAATTTGTCTCATCCTGAGAGCCAGGATGCGCTCTCAGAAAAAGGCCCAGGCACTGACCCGGCTGGAGAAGTACTTCACCAGATTGTGCTGATGAGAAGATCCAGACTGGCCAACCAACTATTAAGAGAAATGGGTAGGGTTTTTCCTGCCTTTGAGAAAGAATCCTTGCCTGTCACTTTCAATTAGCCAAATTATAGCTGTCATTGTGTTTGCAGCTCATTAAATACCAGGAATCTGTTTCAAATAGTATGGGCAAATCAAAGAGACAGTCTTGATAAGATTCTTTCTTTTAACCAGAAAAAATACGACTTCTCTTCTATCATAACACTTCACTGAATCAAGCCTTTGTTTCATGCAACCTCATTTTTCCCCTGCATTACACCTTTCTACAAATATCTAAGGACTTTAGTGGTGCTGTTCTCAGGAAAAAAAGAAAAAAACAAAGTAAGATCAATAGATAGACAGGCATGCTGACCTCTCTCTCTTGCAGCCAGGATGTTTGAGTACTGCATAGCAGCTATCATAGAGGCTTTAGTTCAAATACAGTGTTTGACAAAAACACCTTTCCACCTTTCCATATTGGTCATATTTTTTCTTGCTTTGCTGTTTCTCTAAAGGAAATACAGATTCAAAGCTACTTAGATTATAAACAAATCACTGTAAAACACATGTTTACATACAAAAAGCACAGGAATAGTCTGTAAATAAAAGACATCCGTGTTTGAATTCTATATTAAAGTCTAACTCCAGCCACAACAACTGTTGGTAACAGATAAATTTCAACTACTCTTCCTCTTCTTAAATATTTTGTTATAGAAAGCCTTTGGGATCTTAATCAAGGGTGTGGATCCCATGTTGTACTCAGTACAAATCCAGAACAAAAGGATGGAGAGTTCACAGCACAGATATAAGGCCAGATGGAGTGGACAATAAATGGGCAAATATATGGAACCAATGAAATCATACTGATCTGTGTACAATGTCCTAGTCTAAGCACCCTGGTGGCTTAGCCCTTTTCTTTTCTTTTATCAGCACCATAAAAAAGCAAGGTTCTTTAGGGTAGCTAGTGAAACCAGTTAATAAAAGCCTTGTGCACGCCTTCAGTAAACTCCATTAAAGCAGGAAAAGTGGTGTCAGAGAAAACCTGGTGTTGTTAATTTCCTTAGCTGTTCAGAAAGTGGAGACAGTGCAGGGTCATAGGAAGATCACCTCAAGGGGCTGTCCATTTTGGCAGGGACAGGGATGGTGTTACTCAGAGCATGGACACAGAAAAAGGCAGAAAGAAGGGAAAAAGGAGCCCAGAATCAAATTCAGGGAGGAAGGCCAAGTGGGAGCAGTTGGAGACATGGAAGACAGACAACATATGGCAATAATATTGCAGGGGATGGAAACAAAATGCTGTGTTGTTTAATAGAGGGCAAAGAGCACAGAGGAGAGAGGTCAGGTGGGGCAGACACTGAATAGAAGCTCAACTCTTCCAGTTGATTTGAATCTAAAGCAAAGAAAGGCACACAAGAAGATGTGTGCAAGGACACTGATCATGGATGCTTCTACATTGCATAAGATCCTGGGAGCAATATAGCTATGTCTATGTGAGACGCTCTCGTCCCTGTATCTCTGATATTAAATACAAACATACTGTTTACTCTCTCTTTCCCTTAGAAATACCAAGGCGCCCTGGGGAAATGCAGTTAAGCTTTTATAAAATCATCAACATGCTGCTTGGTAATTTTATTCCCATCTAAGTCCTGCTATGTGGTTAAAGCTGGGCCATGTGCTTCCTGTTAAAGCAGAACACTGTGTCCCACCTTGAAAGACACACCACATCCAAGTCTCCACAAACTAATAGGTCTGAAGGGGCAGCAAATCTGAGACTTACATGACACTGGGCCACTTGTTTATCGGTCTTGCAAATGTGCAAATAAGATACACGCTTGTCAATAAAACACATTTCAATCTGATTTTCTCCAGTGAAGAAAAATAAGACACACAGAAAAAGAAATGTATTTTTGGTGCCTGAATGTCTATTGGTTCATTTTCAAAATCTGCTTTTATTTATCCTCTGGTTTTCATTGATCTCTGGCGATAAACATGCCAGCTGAGAGAAGTTAGTTCTAACAGACAGTTTTTCTTCCCTCTGCCAGAAGTGTTCTGGTTTCCTATGAGCCATGCTTGGGAGTCTTCAGTCAAGTTGAAATGTATCTCAATTCAGTGGATTATAACCAAATTAAATACAGCTTTGCTACAAAAGATTTATTCTTTTTTAGGGTCTTCAAAATGAATTTTCATTCCTTTTCTCTCTAAAACACACAGGTTTATTGACAGCATGTGTCGTTGTCTGAAATCCAACACGTTTCTTACTGCACCTTATTATGAATCCCTTCTCTCATCTTTCTCTCATCTTTCCCCACCTGCCCGCTCTCTCCTTTGTCTCCTGTTTCCAGACCCAAACCTTCCTCCATCACCCTGTTGGCATGGTCATCTTCATGTGCTCAGATTTACTCGTCCCCAGCATGGGACAGAATCACTCTGAACCCACCTGTGAGGCCCTTACCAGTGTCCCAGAAACCCCATAGTGGTTTTCAGTTGGACTTTGTGGGCTCCTAGGCCACCTCTGGTTTGCTGCTGCTGCTGAATCCCTTTTCCTAGGATGGAGGACCCAGCTTATTTCCTCCTGAGCCTACCTGTGTACATTTGGGTATTTTTTTCTTACAGAAAGCATCTCAGAGGCAGCTCTCATTCAACCTGAGGAGCTGAAAATCCCTTTTACAGCATAAGAATTAATTCAGTAGGAAATCCGAAGGAGCAACCAATTTAAATGTTGTTTAATTAAGGAAAAGTGCTTCTCTTACCTTAGATTTGATGCATCCATATACCCCAAACACACAGCCAGGGGTTGAAATGCCTTGATAGGGCATACGGAGCATGCCACATTTGCATTGTCAGTACTGGCACTTTTCATGTGAAATAGTGGGAACAGTGAGACTACTTAGTCACACTTCTCTATTTGCATACCAATACTTCTGAGTTTTCACACAAGGACTTCTGAATTTCCTCTGTGACTAAGGCACAAAAAGCACAGGTACATGCCAGAGGAAATGCATGTCAAGAATATATTTGTACCTGTGCCTGCTCCATTTGGATGCTTTTCTTACCTGCAATGAAGCCTCCTAGCCCATTTAAACCGGGAGGGCTGCACATTCATGGTTCAAACAGCCCAACATATAAAACAAGGGGTGACTTGAACCTCGATTGAGCTTCGGTGAAACAGGAGTTTGTTGAAAGTAACTGACTATGACCTAGTCTTTACCACATTGGAGCCAGTATCTTGAACCACAAAGGGGATAAGGACTTGTAGAGAAGTGATTCTGTTTGAAGCTTTGTTGCCATTATTGTCTGGTTGGTTAATATTACTTGTAGCATAAACCAAATTTATTTCACTTGGTAATGGTAAAACAATGCATCTCTAAATACTGCTCAACATCTTATGTAAAAATATTTAACACTGAAAAAAAAAAAAAAGCATGAAATTTTATCTTTCCTGAAACTCAAACTCCTGTCATTACAGAAATTCAATTTCTGACAGAAACATTGTGGTGAAGACCCAGCAAGCAAAGCAGTACAACTGTTATTAACAGGTTAGGGAAACTTTCCTATGACACCGTTTCGCTTTTAAGTGGGAAACACTTTCTACTCAGAACTAAACTGTCTGCTTCTGGCAATTTAACACCAGCAACCTAAATATCCTTTGATGGGGCCTAATGGGGCTTTTTGTATGCAAATTCCCACAGCTCGAGTAAGAAAGTGAAAGTGATTGATAGTACACGCAGCCAGGTGCATTGAGTATCCCGTGTCTCTGGGGCACGTCAGGTCCCAAAGTCCTGGCACAGCCAGGTGTGCAAAGGGCTCCCTCACCTCTTGGCCAGAGGGGCCAATGACCAGGATACCCCAATCCCGGCCTCATGGTGAGCAGTGGAAGGGCTGCTGCTCACAAGGAGGAGGAGGAGGAGGAGGAGGAGGACATGGGACCAGACGGCGGGTTGTTTAGCTTGGCCGCCCTCACCTCCCGCGGCAGCCAATCTCTCTGCCAGCATCCAGTCGTTCCCACAGTAAGCCTGGTCTTAGGCTGGGATGCTTGCGTTCAGTTATTAATTTGGATGTAGCTGAAGTTTTCCTGAGGAGCTCGAGCCACGCCACGGGAAGCACATATTTCAGCTTTCAGCCAGGGCCAGAGTGAAGCAGGATTTCTCTGGCAGGAGGAGCAAGGCAGTGCTTTTGCCTCGGGCCTGCCTCCTGACTGGATGGTGGGGGCTGGTGGCAAGGGGAGGTGGGCTCTTCATAGAAACCCACAGGAATCTCCTCGTGGAAAGCCTTCGGCTGCCTAAGACACTGGGCTTGGGCCAGGTACCCTGGAAGTGAAAACAGCTACTTAACAGTTTCATAGCCTTCTTTATGTTCATTTGTAAAGCACTTTGCGAGAGGTGAGTTAACATTAACCCCCCTCCACAGAGAACGGAAGCGGGCAGATGTGTCTAAAAGCACCTGGCAAATTAATGACAAAAATGTAAAGAGAAGCAGAGGCCTCTCATTCACAGGCCATGCTTGGGAAAAAAAAAAAGAATATTAAATACATGAAAGGTAACAAAAGCACATCTGTCTGTGAAATTGTTTTCACAGGATCACTGAGCTGTGACTGCAGCTGATGTTGTTTAAGTCTGTGAGCAGACACTGGCTTTGCCATGAGCTCTCCTGCCCTGAGGAACCACATCAAAAAGAGTCATCTGGGCAGAAGGGAAGATGGCCTAGATGCTGAGAACCTGACTTCATTTCTTATTTCAGGGTGACATAATCCTTCAGAGGTCTGTATCAGTTAGATCACAACTTGTTAATGATGTGGTAAGTCACCACATCTCCATTTTGTCTAAGAGATGTAGAAGTCAAATCAGTGCTCTGCTTTATTGATCCTTGAAGAAAAACAAGAATATTTTGATCTGTTTCAAAAATGGAGTATCAAAACCACTATTTTAATAAAAAATAATGAGTAGACATGTCCTTGCTCAAAGCTGCTTAACACACAGCACGTATCACACACACAGAGCAAAAAACTCCACAAAATAATGCAGTGGCCAAACGAATGCAAACATCAGCAATGGCTCTGAGGGAAATGCTTGTCAAAATCACTCCTAGAAAAAGAGTCTGTGGCTGCTCTGCTCTTTTTATTACCAGAGAGGACTTCGGTGGCAGTAGAGTGAACCAGGGTTTTATCTGTTGCGTAGATCCCCTGTGGTACTGCCTTATGTCGTTAATTCACGAGTGGAGATAGCACGTTCTCAACCTAATGCACCCTTGCAGCAGCAGAAGCACTCTTGCAGAGCCGAAGGGATAACTTCGTTAGCTCAGCCAGCAGAGGGAACTGCTAATCAGCACTAATTGCTCACACAGGGCTAACAGATATCTTACCAAGCTCAGGAAATACCCAGTAAGCCATGGCACTTCACACATTCTATCCTGCGTCTGACTGCAGATGACCCGGCAGATTCCAGCACCGCGATCCCCCTCCGAAACGCTCCTCCAGGCCTTCATTTCCCTCACTTTGACCTCACGGCTTTCTCCAGGAAGGAGGGCGAGCTCTGAAGCAGTTTTGGCACAATAGCATTTCTGTCTCTTTCTGGTCAATTGAGTGCTCAGATAAATTAAAATCCTGCCTGAAACACACGAATTCTTTTCCCTGCCCACATATCCTCTCATTCTCCCCTAGTTCTGTTCCTGTCCCAGATATTTTCTGCCAAGCAGCAGTTGTACAAAGCAAGGGTTAAATCAGGTAGCTCATATTCAGCCTCAACTTAGCAAAGCCAGAGGCAGGTTTGACCCACAGTGACTGGCTTCACAACTAGGCTGTGACCTTGTACCACAGTGCCAGAGCCACAACGCCACAGCCAGTGCCTGGGCAGGTACCGCTCCTCCCAAGTACCCCGTGTAATTCCTTGCAGCTTTCCACAGAAAGCACACATAAGGTGCAAACCACTCTTTGCTTAATAACAGTTACTTCAAAAGCTCTGTGGCTATCAACAGCTAGTCAAGGTATGGCTTGGTTGCATCCTCTTCCCTGCCTCACCCCAGGCTGAGCTGGTGTGCTTTGTATCTTCCAACATGAAGTACTTCCCAGTGATATCAATTTGCTTCCAAGAGGGCAAACAAAAGCAATCCCTTATGCCATTCGTTATAGCAGTCCAACTTGCTTTATTTAGTGCTCATCCTGGTGTTTTATTTCTCCAAACTAGATAACATAAAAGGTGCTTGCAATGCCTCCTCCCTGCCAACAGCTATAGTTCCCATTCCAGCAGGAGCAACCCCACCAGCACAGCTGCACAAGATAGAGTAGGAAATGAAAAATCCTCTATCAAACATAAGCACTCCAAAGGGGATCCATTGGATTGAGAACAAAGAAGGCATGCAGCAAAAACCTCATTAAGCAATTTCTGATGATCTTATATCTTGGAGGGCATTGAGCACTGAGAGGAGCTGAAGGCAGCTCTCTTATACCCATCACCTGTGGGCCACCAACATCCTTTTCATGGCCAGCAAGCAGCTGGAGCACAGCCTGTATCAACCACACCTCTCTTGCAGAGAAACCCATAAGGCATTTCCCTGGCACCTCATTTCCTGCTCCCTAAACATCCTAAGGAAAGGCTTGGGTAGCTGAAGACCTGGCCTGCTGCATTCACATAAAATCTGCAGGGGAGTCTCGTTTGCAGGAATACAATGAATTAAACTGGATGAGGTCCAGGACTCAAGTTCCACTAATTATGGGTTTAAAATTAATGTAACACTAAACACCTGCTTCCTTCCAGCCTGAGAAAGATGCCTTAGAAGGGTGTTATGTCTAATTTCTGCTTTTACAACCTTGAGAGGAAGGTGCTTTTACGATGTGAAATTAATTGCTTAGATGCCCTCCCTGGGCTCTCACACGGAAATCTGAGCTTTTGAAAAAATGAGGGAGTGAAAAGACAACAGCTGTAAGATGAAACCCATGATAGAATAAAGGCAGCATCTTACTGAATTAATTTTACTTTTCCCTGTCATACATCCCTGGTTGGCATCCCTGCTTAACCCTTCCTTTTCCATTGCAATTTATTTTTCAAAAACCTCAAAACTTTTCCAGTCTGGATTTTTTTTTTTCATGTTTAAACAAAACTAGTTAAGATACACAAAAAGCTGTACAAGCTCAGGACTGATGAACCTCACCCAGCCTACGCCCATCTCGCATTCTCCAAGGGAGTCTGTCTCGCTTTTCTGGGGTACCCGTGTGGCACAGAGCTATCCTCCTCCTCCTCCAGTACCCTTTGTCCAAGGATGGCTGTCACCAGCTAATAGCAGCAGCCCTGCCTGTGCATGCAGCTTGGGAACACAAAAAAAGCCACCTACACAGCATTGCATCTGGAGAAAAATTCTTTAGGGGACCACATGCTCCAAAAGGGTTTCTGGGAACACCTTTGACTGCAGTCTGGTGATACACTTCCTTTGCTTGCATCGTATGGCAAAGTGCATGTTCCTTCCTCTCCTACCTGGCCTGGCCTCCAGGTCCCTCTCCACCTATCTCATGGCCTTTTTGGAAGGGCATGGAGGGGAGACATAACCATTCCTGCTCACCAATCTTTAAAAGTTCTGTAACTTGTGCACAGCCATCGGGAAATCAACTTCTCTTGGGACTGGCTCACAGCTTGTAAATATTACTCACCCAGAGCAGTTATCCTAGAACAGGGATTTTCAACATGTACATGCACTGCCATTCTTATTTCTTGCAGCACCTTGTGCTTCCTGCATTTTCAGTGCTGTATTTCCAATTTCCCATGTGCTGTACTGCACCTGAAGGAAGACTCATTCCAGACATCCAACTCTTTGGGCAACTTAGAACAGCTGCAAATTTATAAAGGAAAATAATTGTATGTAAGAAACAATTTACTTTTCTCTTTGCTAGCTCAGTGAGCTCCTTAGTAAGGTGGGAACAGGGATCAGCCATTTAGTGTTTTGAGTTTGACCAACTTGGCGTGAAAACAGCACCACTGTTGATATCTTAGAAGTCACTGGTTCTCCATGGGGCAGTACTTAGAAATCAGAAACCACCTGACAGTCTTGCAAGCATTTTCTTATTTAAAAAACCCCCAACCAATAATGAGATAAATCCTCCTCATTCTGTGAGTAGGTTTTTCCCAAACTGAATTAAATCAGGTCAGTGCTTCCAGGTCTGCACTAACTGTTAATACCGCTTGCTCCCCCAATGCCACATTTTCAATATGTCATGAGTCCAGAAATATGTCCTTGATAGAAAAGTCAAGCAGTCCAATGACCATCGGTCCTGAGGGAAGGGGAGTGGGGAATCATTCCCTTCCATCCCAGACACTGGGATGTCTACAGCTCCAAACAGCTGCAGTAGAAAGGTGGGAACAGGCCAGCAGGTTTGATCAGAGGAAGTAGCAAATTCCAGAGCCAAGAAGGAAAGAGCCAGGAGTGGCTTAACTCAGGCAAAATAGTTGAACCACTTAATTTTTGTACTTGTTGATGCTATTTCAGTGCCTCCGTCTGTAACATCTGGTTGCCTTAGATACATGAGGTAACTACGGCAACTAGTTATTACAGGGAGAGGGATAAGAAATAGATCAACACTACTGAATTTGGCAGGCTCTAAAATAGCTTTTCTGTAAAGCAGAGGCAGGTGCAGAGGGTACAACAGCACTGTAGGGCAATGAAAAGCAAAGGTGGCCACAGCAGGACAACACCCTGGCATTAGGCTGCTTAAGCATCTGGATGCATTCTCCTTAGATCTCCTTGCAGCAGGATTACTGGCCGGAGTACCAAAATACTTGGGATGCTCAAGGGGGTTGCCCAGTATTTGTATTGGAGCTATCTTCACTCTAAGTCATCCCATCCCCACCACCCTACCCTCCCCAAACCTCTCCCCCTCAAAAACAAAGAAGGTGTTGGGAAGTACTAGTTGTCCTCCATGGATTTCTAACTAAAGGGGGGATATATGAGGTGAAAAGCTGTAGTCACCAGAATCACTGTGAGCCTGAACACACATCCTAATATCAACTTTAGTGGCACAACTGACACCATGCCTGGGTGATGTAATGTACTGTAGTGCACAAAACAGATCATAAAATGATGCACAGTTCTCATTAACTGATCATTTTAGTGCTTTTCAGAATAATTAGTTAATCTGTTGGAAGGTGAGCAGCTTTCAGGCTGTGTTGTCTTCCCTGCAGAAAGTCATTAAAGTGCACTGAAACACCCCAGTGACCTCCTTGCTCCAGACAGTAGGGAGGAGTGGGTGTTCCCAGATTTGAAAGTGAACCATCCAAGACTGCCAGAAAGACGTGTTTGTGCCCGAAATGTCTGTCTGACTTTTTTTTTCTTGGTTTGCTGGAAAAGCTGTGTTAATAAATCCTGAATAAGGATTGCCTGAAAAGCTGGATCCATGTGCTGTCTGAAATTTTCCCTACATACCTCGGACAAAGCCTTCATTTCATATTTGACTCAAAACTACAGACATTTACAGAAAGAAGCCAGCACCACTGTTTCATCTGATGCATTTCATTAAAAATATCTCTAAGATCAGGGTGTTACAATAGCCAACCAGCCCCGGTTCTGCAAATGAAAAGCATCATTCACTAATCCTGGCAACACTATATTCCAGACCACAAAGGGCGCTGCCTTATAATATTGTTTACATATGAAATCCGAGTGTCTAAACCAGAAAGTCCCCACCTTTTCACCTCAGTAGGCTGCTCGAGGGAAGTCTGCACAGGGTTTTGCTTCCCTTAGGATGTTTTCCTCATTAAACAGGCTAGTTGGTAACTAACATAAGTTTGTATTTTTCCCAGCAGATTGCCCTTTTGGAATTCTTTGCTATCTATCTTCAGAGATGAGAACTGGTTAGATGAACAGAAATGAGATTCAGTCTTGCTAAATGTAAAGTAATACACGCCGGAGGAGTAGCGAGAGCATTTTCAAGCACCGTAAGGGCTCTAAACTAACTACCTCAATTTTATAAAGTGACCCAGGTGGCAATGCATAGCTCAGTGAAAGTCATTACTTACCATGCAATCAAAAATGTTGACAATATATGAGAAGGCTTAAAGAATGGGCTGCAAGTAAAAAAAAAAAAAAAAAAGAAAATGTCTTAAGACCGTCTCAAATGACTGAGCACTGGGCAGACTGTGGTATAATATTGTGTATTTACTGATTAAAATATTTCAGAAAAAGTACCACAAGTGTTCATAAAGAATAGGAAGTAAGAAACCTTTCCAATTAAAGAGAAATCTGAAGGAGTGAGACTATATTCTTTAGGAAGCAGAAAACTAGGAGGGGGCCTGAAAGCAAGCATGGGGAATGAGAAATTATCTAGAGACATCAAGAGCCTCTCCTTTCCCTTCTCTGTAATAAAAAGATGGGATATTCAGCAAATTAGAAGATGGGAAGTTCACAATATCAAGAAGCAAAAACTTTTACACAGTCTATACATTTTAAAATGCTGTGGAAATTGCTGTGAAAGCAGTCTAGGAGGTTACTGCCTGGATATTCTTTCCTATTTTGTACCTGCACTGCAGACACTGGAAGGACCATGCGCTGGCTCTCTTGTCACCCCCTCATCACCAGCTGAAACCTTAGCCTGAAAGAAACCTGAATGAAAATGGCCACGTAGCAAGATGTATGAGGTCTGGCAGCTGGGAGCTGGGGCACACGCTCCACTCCACTTCATTATGGGACTGAAAGCCAGCAACAGAGAGGCAGTAACAAGTATGTGATGAAACAGAGCTGCAGCTGCTGGCTCAGCAAATATAGGTCAGAGCTACAAAACCTTAATCTACGGAGGAAGCGTGAATGTCAAAATCATAATCAGATTCAAGCAGGATTACAAGTTGTGTGGGTAACCAGAGCCCTAGGAGTTCACCCAAATTAACTGATAGGGAATTTATCTCTTTCCGTGTAGATGCAAATGGGACTAAGCAGCAAGACCTTCTGAAGACACAGTGACCTTTTCCGAAACTTTAGAAAAATTGCAAACTTTTTCCACCCAGCAGGCAACATAGTTCCAGGACCTTTCAACAGCGGTGTTGCAAGGTCACCTCTGCAGTCTGCTGTTCAGACACTGTTAGCTGGGGGGTGTTTGGAATGGGAGGGCAAGTAGAAGAATGGGGTCACAACACCACAGCTCGGCATAGAGGAGCAAGTCATTGTTTTGGGGGACACAATCCACCAGAATACTGCTGCATCACTGTGTGCTAAACAGTGTGTGTAGGTTAAACAGTGAACATCAGTGTGTGTTAAATAGAAAACAGAGAAGCAATCTAATGTCAGACAGAAATTACTCAGAAGTCAAATAACTATTTACCTGTGGAGAAGCTCCCTTTTGGTAAGTCAAGCCCATCTTTAGAGCTTTATTCCCAGTGAAACTGTCGGAGGTGATTGCCTCACCGTCACCTAATTGCCTGTTAATATTGCAGCCACTGAGGCAGCTGCAGAGGACTGGCAAGGGCAGGTTTTCTGCTGTGGGCAGGAGGGGTAGAAGGGCTGCTAGCAAAGCAGGTGCTTGGGGGAGGAGCAAAAATGTCAGGTGAGGAAACTTTATGACTTCTACTCAGAAAGTAAAATACAGGCTTCAATTTCGTGAGGCCTTTCCAAGAGCTTTTCTCTCCACATGTGCCATTATTTATGTGTGGGCCAGTCACACAAGCAGTGCTTCTAGGTGCAAGACCCCTAATGATTCCAGTGGGAAAGTCATATTTGGGCTGCTTGCAGAATCCAGGAGTCCTATGTTGCACATAACATCTTACTTTGACAGCCTTAGAGGGCATAAGCTGCTCTAATCAGACATCCCTTTTGGGAGGGAAAAGAGGCCCTTCAAGTCTTGCTCTTTGCAGACACACATCTTTCTCACTGTCAGTCTGAAAAGTGACATTGATTGTTTTCTCTGTAGCAGAACCACGATTACTTAATTTGTAGCCACTGGAGCCTATGGCAAAAACTTTTGAGAAAAGAAGCCAAGATTTTCACAGCTGACTTGAAAACTAGAATGAGACAGGCAGAAGAAGACCTAAGTCTACTCAAAATGGAGTGAACGAGGTCCACCCATCCTAATGGGATGAGGGTTTAAGCCCTCTCAAGGAGCAGGGTGAAGTAAGGCTATAACCCCAAGATTAGGCTCTTCTTTATAGTGCCATACAGAGTGGTTTGAACTCTACCCACCCTGATATGTGGGGCATTAAGCCCTGCTTTAGTCTACACAGGCAGAAGAGCAGACTGGGCTTTGTGTGATGGGACCTGTGTTTTATAGGACTGGATTATTGAGACTGGTTTGAACACAAAGAAACCAAGCAGACTTCTCCATGGCCACTAAGATTCTGAGGCTCACTAGCCTCCTGTGAGACACCAAATGCTTCACCTCAGGTGAGTCAGGTAGTGGGAAAAGATGTTCAGCCAGAAAATCTTTCTGGCACTTTTGTCTTTAAATCTGTATGCATGTAACTTTGGGGAAAACAGAGAAAAAAGTTATTTCAGAATTAATGTTTTTTCTTTAGAGTTGTATACCATGTATTTCCTATATACTATTAATATTACTTATCAGCATTGCAATACAACATTCACTCTTTAACCAACCATGCAATGCCTCTGCTTTGTTAAAAGCAAATCCAAATCTCTTTGTGTTGTTTTCAAAAAAGTTTGAATCTGTTCACAAATATTCTACTGTTTTTTAACAGTGTGTGATTGCTATTAGTGCAATGAAAGATTAACAGGATATTACTAGGCTATCAATATTTGCTTTAAAAATGTAACTTTTTGTAGTAGCTGTGTTACACTTCCATGCTTTTTTTCTTTTTTCTTTTTTTTTTTGGCTGCAATATGTAGTCCTTGTTCATAAATTTACAGTCCTATATTAATGTTTTCCTTTTTTGTATATATATATGCTCTTCACATGTAAGCCAGATTTTAGCCATACATCATGTTTTACAGAAATGGCAATGGGATAAAAACCACACAGACATATTTCATCTTTAAAACCCGAAGTGTCATCATTCAGACTCAAAAGTGCAGAGGTTATAGTAGTTACAAAAGGCATAATTTTCTTTGTGCTGAGTTTATTAAGCAGAATGCAGTTCTTACTTCAGGAAAGTAGGCCTGGGTTAGACTCAGGAGGAAAAAAAATACTTCCATATAGTAGTTTTCAATAGAGTAGATTTTAAGGGATATTTTTCTCTGTTAAGAAAGGCATTTTTTTTCAAATTTCTACTCTCAAAGGCAGCTCAGAAATGAGAAGACTTTTAGGAAATTATTTCAAATGGAGGCAACTCTTGTCTTAGTACAACAAGAGTCAGATAAGAAAGCTTTAATTCTAGTACAAAACAGTCTTTGACTTCAAAGGTTTAATTTCTAGCTGGTACAGGACCAATAAAACCAATAATTTCCTCTTTAGATTATGTTTTCTACTAATTGAATGTCTGTTCTTGTAAAGCATGTTAGTGAGTGGCACACAGTGCTGGCTGCAGCCCAGCTCACTGAGCTTCTGAGTTTATCCATTTGGTAAAATACATAATTATGCACATTGTGTGCATGGAGCCCAAGGTCCCAGTGACTTTGTCAGCTGATAAGATCTCATTTTAAGACCATCAGCATCTGTTCATAAGTTATTATTCCTCCCATTCAGATTTCAGTTATTTGTTGTGGCTGTTTATCCTTGTTGGCTAAGGATTTCAAAGCAGCTTCAGGGATTTAGATAAATTTTCCATTTTGAGTCCATATTTACATTTCCTTGAAGAACCCCGGTCACCCTATTTATAGACCTTTGTTAAGCTTGTGACAGCAATCCTATGGGCTTTGGGTAAAATATTTATACATTTCACTTAAGGATTTGGTCAATGGGTGACACAGGCTAAAATACGTGTTTGAAGAGCACAGGAATAGTATATTCTCTTTCTATATAGTGGCCTGAAAACGAAAATACAGACTTGAACCGTGGCAGTGGTGATCTAATTTAGACAGCAGGAAGAATTATTTAGCTATAGAGGAAGTGGCACATAGGACTATGTTGCTACAGGATGCTGCAGTGTTTCCATCTTCAAAAGCAGTGTGGCCAGCAGGTCAACAGAGATGATTCTGTCCCTCTACTCCACCCTGGTGAGACCCCTCCTGGAGTGGGGCATCCATCTCTCAGGTCCTCAACAGGAGGGAAGGACATTGACCTGTTGGAGCGTGTCCAGAGGAGGCCATCAAGATGATCAGAGGGCTGGAGCACCTTTCCTATGAGGAAAGGCTGAGAGAACTGGGGTTATTCAGCCTGGAGAAGAGAAGGCTTCTGGGTTGTGGCCTTCCAGTATCTAAGGGAGCTTACAAGAAAGACGGAGAGGGACTTTTTACAAGAGCATGTAGTGCCAGGACAAGGAAGAACAGATTTAAACAGAGAGTAGGTTTAGGTTAAATATTACGAAAAAATTCTTCATGGCGAGGGTGGTGAGACACTGGAACAGGTCTTAGATACATCATGGATGCCCCATCTCTGAAGTATCCCAGGCCATGTGGTTGAGCCTCTGAGCAACCTGGTCTAGTGGAAGGTGTCCCTGTCCATGGCAGGGGGGCTGAAACTAAATGATCTTTAAGGGTCCTTCCAACCCAAGGTGTTCCCTGGTTCTATGACTTTAACGGTAGGTTATATGGTATTTTATGTACAGCTGTGTCGCCTTTCAGGCTGGCTCTTCAGGACCCCTCTGGCCTTGTGGCTCTGCAGTTTCATACAGCCCGCAGGCAAAGTGCTGCCCGGGGGTGAGGNCCTGGTGAGACCCCTCCTGGAGTGGGGCATCCATCTCTCAGGTCCTCAACAGGAGGGAAGGACATTGACCTGTTGGAGGTGTCCAGAGGAGGCCATCAAGATGNATCCTATGGGCTTTGGGTACAATATTTATACATTTCACTTAAGGATTTGGTCAATGGGTGACACAGGCTAAAATACGTGTTTGAAGAGCACAGGAATAGTATATTCTCTTTCTATATAGTGGCCTGAAAACGAGAATACAGACTTGAACCGTGGCAGTGGTGATCTAATTTAGACAGCAGGAAGAATTATTTAGCTATAGAGGAAGTGGCACATAGGACTATGTTGCTACAGGATGCTGCAGTGTTTCCATCTTCAAAAGCAGTGTGGCCAGCAGGTCAACAGAGATGATTCTGTCCCTCTACTCCACCCTGGTGAGACCCCTCCTGGAGTGGGGCATCCATCTCTCAGGTCCTCAACAGGAGGGAAGGACATTGACCTGTTGGAGCGTGTCCAGAGGAGGCCATCAAGATGATCAGAGGGCTGGAGCACCTTTCCTATGAGGAAAGGCTGAGAGAACTGGGGTTATTCAGCCTGGAGAAGAGAAGGCTTCGGGGTTGTGGCCTTCCAGTATCTAAGGGAGCTTACAAGAAAGATGGAGAGGGACTTTTTACAAGAGCATGTAGTGCCAGGACAAGGAAGAACAGATTTAAACAGAGAGTAGGTTTAGGTTAAATATTACGAAAAAATTCTTCATGGCGAGGGTGGTGAGACACTGGAACAGGTCTTAGATACATCATGGATGCCCCATCTCTGAAGTATCCCAGGCCATGTGGTTGAGCCTCTGAGCAACCTGGTCTAGTGGAAGGTGTCCCTGTCCATGGCAGGGGGGCTGAAACTAAATGATCTTTAAGGGTCCTTCCAACCCAAGGTGTTCCCTGGTTCTATGACTTTAACGGCAGGTTATATGGTATTTTATGTACAGCTGTGTCGCCTTTCAGGCTGGCTCTTCAGGACCCCTCTGGCCTTGTGGCTCTGCAGTTTCATACAGCCCGCAGGCAAAGTGCTGCCCGGGGGTGAGGCCAGGCCAGGGCTGCTGAGGGCACCGAGCGCAGGGATGGCCTGCCAGGAGCTCAGGGCTGCCGGCCGGGCTCCGCTGGCTGCGCCTCGCTTCGCTGGCCGGACAGCAAGCAAGCTCCCCTTCCTGGCTGCTGGGAGAAGCCGTGCCCGGGGGAAACAGCAGCCTCTGGAGAGAGCGCCTGGCTGCGAACCGCGCCTCCCCCTCGGCCCCGCTCCGGCCGCCGCCGCCGCCTCCTGAGGGCACGGCTGCCCTGCGGCGCCACCNCACAGACACACACGCAGACACCCACACAGACACACACGCCCACGGCTGCTAAAGGTGTCACATGCGCCTACCCGACAGCAAAAAGCAATCTGCCTTATTTTTCCATGCAGCGCTGTCAGGTTAAAAGCATCTGATCTGATACCACGTTTAAGTTATCACACACATGACACCGGCTCCCTTCAGGAGAGCCAGCATCCACAAAGGCTTTCTTCATGCACGCTGGTGGCATGGGACGCACACCACGCCGGGAATTCTAAGTTTCCATTTTGATCACATTGCTCAAACATGAGAGTGAGTCACCCACCGTACTGAAACCATGACCTTTGTATTTACACCGAAAAAGGAATGATAAGCTTAGGACAGGGAAAGAAAACTAGAGGAAAGGAAAAAATAAAAACCCTGTAAAACACACAAACCCAAGCATATCTTTGCTCTTTGAAACACAGTCAGCTGATGTTATTCACATGCAAGCTAAAGAAGTTGTGGCTGTGATTGGGTTTTTTAGCATATCTACATGAACTCCAGGGGAATAATGTCAACAGCTCTGCAGTCTCTGCAGCAGGCATATTCTGGTCACAGTAAAGCAAGGCAAAGCTTTTTGTCTCCATTCATCCAGTAAAGGAACCATGTGAGATATTTCACTTCGAAATAGAGTCCATCTTTAATTTAGAGGAATCCTGCCCCTCAGCCATCCTCAGCAACACAGTTATCCTGAGAGGGAAAAAAATGCTGGCATGGAAGAGTTGTTACTGTCAAAGTAATCAAAACTTGAAGATCCAAAAGGAAACAAGCCTTATAAGACTTTTAAAAATAACTGATGGGACAGAATTCTTGAATGTGTTTTTCCATCTCTTCCTAAGTAAGAACGAAAAAATACTAAACTGATTTCTAGTATTTTTCATCAACAAACCACCAGCTCTAGCACTTCCTACAGAGAAGACACAAGTGTAGTGCGTTGGACCCGAATGGGACCTGTCAAAGAACATGACTTTGAAGAGACGAGACCCAAAGGATATCAATATTTAAATACAATAGGCCAGCCTGACTGAGAAAACCCAAGCATTTAAGTGGATTTATTATTTATGCCTCTGTCATACTTGGAGCATCCCTTCAGACAAAGGGGACAAAATCCTGGCAAGGATTGTTTTGTGTAAGTGTAAGACAATGAACTGGACAGGTTTCTAATGCATCCCTGAAGTGTGGCCCATCCAGCAGACAGGTTGGATCTATGTGGATGAAAAGAACAGGGGTTGCAGGAAACATTTATGAGCAGCCTGCTGAGACAATCATTAGAGCTACTTGCATCCATCTCATTCTCCAATACATTCAAAGTGTGTTCTCAGAAGAAAATTTGGCTGTGCACCAGTGGGCAGCTGCATTTTTAAGTGGAAACCTCTGTCAAATTAAAATTTTCTGTGTTATAGCATGAGCTCTACCATCTGTTGTCTAGCTCATTTATGAAAAACCCAACAAGGAACTGAAATGATGCAAAAGGCAAATGTCCCCTGGGGAAACTGTTTTGTATTTCCCACAGGGAGCAAGAACTTTTGTGCTTGAGTGGTGCCTACAACACTAAAAGGGAGATAAATGAATGTTAGAGCTGAACAAAACCAGAGAGAATTAAGAAAGTAAGCTGCTTCCTAAGGATATGTAATTGAGAACTATAATGGCAGGCCTGCATGCTAAAAAACACCTTATAGATACTCATTTGAGGTGCTTCAAATAATTGAGATTTTGTATAAATAGCCTTCCATTATAATCCAGTGACGATCAATAGGAACAGCCTATTGATGCAGTGGTTTCTGCATTTGAAATGATTTGTCCTCATGTGCTGCTTATGGCAAATTTCAGTTCATTTTGTATTCACTGATTTTATTTGACAGAGACACACACAGGCCTGATTTCATCTGATGGAAACTCTGGATGAGTTGCCAGCTGCTTCTTCCCCTGCAAGACAGAGGAGACTGAGGTCTCATCGGATAACACCTGGTACTGGACACCGGGAATGACAAAGCCTCCAGGATGCTGCTGGCCACACTGCCATTTCCAGCAGCAGCAAGTTGCTGTCTACTCCCCACATCTCTACAGAGCAGTGTGAAGAGGGAACACATCTTTCAGTCTCTGCTCCTCACAACAGCTCCAGCCCTTGCCTTTCATCCTCCCCTTCTTGTAGGTGGGAAACTTGTAGGCCCATTTCCAAGCATGAGATAAAGTTTATTGACCTACAGCCAGACACAACAGTGGGGAACTTGGTGAAAGATTTTTCTATCATTTTAGAAACCAGCTAAGGAAATAGCTCTATTAGGAAAAAAAAAAAAATCAACAGCGTCCAAGCTTTTGAGGGAAAACAGAAAAGGTGAAAGAGGAGGAGGGATTATACTCTATGTAAAAGAGTGATTTGAGGACATGGGCAAGAGGACAGATCAGCTGGGTGTCTTTGGGTCAAAATCAGAGGAGTCACCTTTAAGGAAGTGCTTGTGGTACGTGTCTGCTATGGAAGACCTGATGTGGAAACAGACAAAATCTTCTTCAAACAATTGAAGACTGGCAGTGGCAGCCTTGGCTGCACTGATAAGATTATCCTAAGGAATATGAAGAAGGTGAGTAGCAGAGTAAAGCCCCAGACCTTCGTAAGAACAGAGTGTATCTCACTCGGAGCTGTCAGGAGGTATCCCTGAAGTCTGCCTTGAAAGCCAAAGGTGTTCAGGAGCATTGGGAGACTTTCAGACAGCATTCTCCAAGCACAAGAACAGCCTATCCAACTGAGCAGGCACAGCAAGAAACCAGCCTGGTTAAACAGTGAGATACTGAAAAAGCTCAGATGCAAAAAGAGGAACATGAGAGTGATGGAAAAAGGAACAGGCTTCCAAAGCAGAATACAGAAATGTCACTCAGGCACGCAGAGATGCAGAGGGAAAGGTTAAAGACCAGCCCTAGCCTGAGCTGGCAAAAGATGTGAAGAATAGCAAGAAAGTACTAACATCCTGTATTGTATGTTAGCAAGCAGGACAAGGAAAAGGTAGGTCCACTGTTGAGTGGGGTTGGCCAGTTGATTACAAATGACAGAGGGAGACCTGAAGGTTTTCCTTTATGCCTTCTTTGCCTAGATCCTCATGAGGAAGGTCATGCTTCCAAGTCTCTATGGAATCAATGAGGAAGCAAATAACAAACTGCTGACAGCTGGAAAAGGCTAAGTTAGCTGAGGTATGTGTTGGCTTCTCCCAGTTGCCTTCTTCTTCTTCAAGCCCAGAAACAGCTTCCAGGAGAGCCCATTCCATAATTTTTCAAGGTACTCAAGTGAGGTTGACTTATCTGTAATTTCCCAAATCTCTTTTATTCCTGTTTTTGTAGATGGATGTAATATTTGCCCTTTTCCAGTCAGCTGGGACTTCCCCAAACTCCACAACCTGTCAAAGATGTTGCAGTGTGCCTCTGCAATGATGCTGTCAAGCCCTCCCAGCAGCCTTGGATGCGTTCTGCCAAGTACCATTGATTTGTGTATGTCCCACTTATACAGGTGGTCTCAAATACTCCTGAGCTCCTTTGCTCTCCTTGGAAACCTTTCCAACAGTTTTCTGTGAAGCTGAAATAGGAGTAATTTCTTGTATGACCATCTGCATATATAGAAATGTGAGACCAGCAATAGAAACATGATGGAGCAGACCTGTCAACTTCGATGCAAGTAAAAACCAGTGCAACACCCAGGGATCGACCAAGTGGTGAGGCAGGCTAAAAAATGAACCAGAAGAGCTGTGGTAATCCTCAGCCAAAACAAAGAAACTATAAACCAACTGGCCAGAAGAATAGAATATAAAAAAAAGCAATGTTAAAACACATCCGACTGGACGCTCTGGCATCCTCACCTACCGCAAAAGGGTTCCTTAATGTTATGCGGTCATTGCCTTGTTCAAAAGCCAGAGAGAATTGTAATAAAGCATGTTTTCACACAGTTCATGCTTATGAATGCTCACATTTTACAACACAACAGATGTTTGTTGTAAACAAATGATGTGACAAGTCAGCTGGAGGGCCTGAAGGCAAAACTGGAGCAACACTTGCTGCAGAGACAACACAATCATCTTGGAGGCCACAACCAACTTGGATGCCTGGCAGAAGGAAAAACCAAGCAACCACACTATCAAAGTGAGAGCAATGGGAAACAGGGGTATATGTTGGGGTCTGCCAAGGTACTGCAGAAGTGAATTCTCTAGTCATGGTAGATTATTTTTACAGGGGCACTGCTGCCTAATCTGCATGTAGGTATCTGATAAAATGAGAGCACTATTAAATACCTGATAAGCACAAAGACATCTTTCAGCAGGGCTCTGTTTTATGATAGACACAGGGGTGTAATTGCTCAGATACCATCAACATGATAAAAAGGAGGAAACCTGAATGGACAAGTAGAAATGACATATTTGTGGTGCTATTCCCAGAGTAGCCTTGCAGAGTAACTTCCAGTCTCTGTGTGAACAAAGCACATAGATTAACAGCCATTACTGTCTACATTGATCTTCAATGCCATATTGTGTTCTGTGGGAATAAGAAGGGTTGCTCCAGTGTCCTTGTTTTCCCACGGCTGTATGCAGAATTACTCCTGTCCTGACAGGTATGAAAGTGGCTAACTTTCTAGAACATCTAGTATATTCACCAAGGATAATTCATGTGACTCCTCAAACTGAAAGACTTGTAAAAATGCATGCTGTGCAGGAGGAAATTTCAGGAATGAGTTGGAATCAGTGCCTTGTTCTCAGCAGTAAAGCATTACCACACCAGGCCTATGAGAGCTCCTATCAGGCTCAGTGCAGGTGCAGAATATGCAATGCAGAACACACTGTGGAAGGTAAGCACTCTTGTTAAAACAATTCAACATACAAAAAATGTTACAAAAGCCTAACTAGGAATGTAATTATACTCACATTTTGCTCTTTTTTCTTTTTCTTTAAACAGGCAGAGGCATATAATAATGTATTTTATTTTCCCTATTTATTCAAACAAAACCTTCACCTTTTCTCAAATAGATATTTCAGATTTTTATTATCATTAATTATGTGTATTACAGTAGCAGCCAGAAGCCTCCAAATTAGTGCCCAATGCACAGGTCCCTGTTGTACAAACAGATGCTGAAAACCACTCCCAGCTCCAAACTGATGACAAATGAAATCATGAGGATAAAGAAGTCCCTTTGGGATCCTTGTCTAAGGAGTCAGGCAGAGACCGAGGGAACATGCAGCATGCTAACGGCTGTGATATTGTTCTTTCACTTTGGAATAGACTCTGGAGGAAGAAAAAGAACTGAGTCTGTTGGTGCATCATGTTTCCCATATGGGACTCATTTCTTCATGCTTGCTGATGATCCTAGTTTCAATCCTTGTTCAGTAGGAACCTGAAATTCAACAAGTGAAAAATGTGTCCTCATTGAGGACACACAATAAATTCCCATTATCTCCCTTCAAACCAGGATTTTGATTCTGCTCTCTGGTAGCAGTTACAAACCAAGGGAACAAAGAAACTTCAGAAGGAGAAAAAGACAGACCTAGGTAATTTACCCAGAGATGGGTGCAAGAATTCAGTCCTGCCTGCCCTGTAAATGGAGCTGGGTGGATGTTTTCCAGCAGGACTGATATCTTGGACAATGCTTTCCAGAAAAAAGCAACTGAAAAAATTAAGATCAAGTGGGAAAATATTTATACCACCCTGCCTGAAGGTGATGGTATAGATAGGTGACGGTTCTGCTTCCTTGTCCCCGTTGTACCAGTGCCAAGGGGATACAGAACTACTCCAGAAGAGACTAAAAAGAGGTTGTAAAATATCCACCAGGAAAGACAAAAGAATCCCATAGACAAGAGAGCCTCAGCTACACGCCTTCAGAGAGGCAGAGGTAGCTTGGGCCATCACTGAATGGGACACTCTACTTGCCTGTCTGAGTCTAGGCTAGGGTGATCTAGTTTTTTGAAGGCCACAGAGGTGGAAGTGAGACTGGTTGTTCACTTGCCCTTTCTGCCAGTCACCCAAGAGAGAGTCTTGCACATTTGTACTGAAGTTTACATCTCAGATATATAAACAATGCAGAATTATTCTCCTGAGAGGTGAAGGTGGCTAAGCCCATCCTTTTGTTTTATGCATGAGAAACTCTTTGTGACACAGTGATCACCTTGTCAGCTTTATAGTACTCTTTTCCCACAGAGCAGTACTACTGCAAACAGCAGTGAACCCCTCAGCTTTAAAACCTTCCTGGGAAGAAGCCCTCCCAGCCAGAGATCTTTTCCAACAGGGAAGCCAAAGCTACATTAGCTAAGAGATCCCTTTGCTGTCTGGCAGGAAACAGAGCACTTGCCCTCCTGAAGGCTCTAGCTGCAGATAGATTCCTGCAGCACTTAGACCTGCAGGAGAATGTCAGAAAATTATCCCTTGTCAGGAAATCATTAAAAATGTTATCTTTTTCTTTTGGGAGGTCCTTGAGTCTCTGCTCCCTTCATCTTTCTCTCCACAGTGGCTGCTGGAGAAGGCTGCAGGATATTGAACATGAACCAAAGCTAGCTGAGTAGCCAAGATTCCATTCTAAATACAACTACTATTATTCTTTAATGCCAAACTTTTGGTCCCATTGCTCATCTGCTGTCAGTGTGACAGAGGCTACACTCTGACTTCAGCTCACACAGGCCAAGTTCAGGAAATAGCTTCATGCTACCTAAGTAAATCTTTGCCTATTAATGAAAATAGCAAAGGGAATGACAAAATTGTTTGGGCAGATAAAAGAACGAGTGTTTGACCCTGACCAAATCCTCCATCTTTGGGTAATCCCTCCCTCTCCTGTAACTCCTGGAAATATCCACAGCTGGCTGTCACAGACCCTTTTTCCTTTCTCTCTTTCTGCTAGCTCTTAAACTATAGTGATGTTATTCCTGCAGCAGTGTACCAGGCACATATCCCTCTCATCTCCAGAGGTTTGAACTCCTCTGGAGAGGTGTAATAAGGCAGAGGTGAATCAGGGTCACTATAAATGCTCTTTGCTCGAGATTAATCTGATATGCTTTTAAGGCATATCAGCTGTATTTTGCATGTTATCATCCTCTTGTGGCAGCATTACACACACCTATTTATACCCACAAGATAAGGGGCAGCCCAGGACCTTGGCTCTGGTGCTGAGTTGGGATGGGAGTGTCTGCTTCCTTGGGGAAATATGGGACGGGATGATGCCACTTGCCACATCACCACAGGGAGGCAAAGGCTGCAGCAGTACCATGGCTTCCTTCCACCTCCAAGACCCAGCAAAATGGGTACAGCTTAGTTGCAAAAAAGAAACCCTGAGGCAGAGCTCAGGGGCCCCCATGAGTCCTGTCCTTGGCTACACCGTCCCCTCTCCAGGAGCATCCTGCCCACCTGGCCAGCAGTGCTCTCCTCCTCACAGAGTCCCCAGGTTGATGGATCTCAGCTCCCTTTTGCCACTTGCCAGGGAGAGGTGGCAGGGAATGGGGGCAGGCAGGGAGCCCATCTCCCTGCAGGGGAGAGGAGAAAGCCCTGCTGCTGCTTCTGCAACAGGGGCAGCGTGCCTGGCTTCACACATGTGCCTGTCCTCACACATGTGCCTGTCCTCATTGGCCTCCACCCAGTGCACCACTACCACCACCACCACCACCACCACCACCACCACCGACATGTGCATCATGAGGGTCCTTCCAGCTGTAAAATTTCCCAGGAGACACCAGGGGCAGCAACAGTCTCCCAGTCTGTCGTGACACCCAGGATTCTGGCAGCACGGCAGCAGCCCCACATCCTGCCGGGGGCTGTGTGCTGGTGCCCTGGCCCGCAGCAAGGACACCGTGTCCCCTCAGTTCAACACCTTCTCCGAGAAGTGTCCCAGCTTCCCTTCCTCCTGCACGGGCTGGGAGGCTTGTCCACCGCAGGATGGGCCCCACTCCTGGGCCAGGGCTCCACCAGGCCACCGTGGCCCCCCGCTCCCCGGGGCTGGGCGGGCACCCTGCAGCTCCGCACACTTCTCCTTGTAGTGCTGGGCATTGCCGGCGAAAGTCTCGCAGCGGCTGAGGTTCTCCTCCTGCACGGGGCTGCCCACGTTCTCCTCGCTCAGCCCCGAGGAGGCTGTTGTCCCCTCCTGAGAGTTTTGGCTAAGGTAGACAACAATGATGTCACCCTTGAAATTCATTACTTGTCCACTTGAAATAAAGGTGGAGTTACTGTTTCCAGTCACATTTCCTAAGGAAGAAGGAGGGGAGAAAGAAGACACACAAGATTAATATTTTCCCCTCACAAGGTGGACACTTAGTGCAGTGAACTTAATCTGCTGTGGTGGCTTTGCTCTTGTTCCATTATTTTTTCCCCCGTGACATGAGGATGCTCTTATAATCAATGCCTTCCACTGGACCTTTTCATTATTTCCATTTTCGTCTTCTCAGGACAAAGTCTGTCATATGCAAGGAGCTTGTCTGGAAGGGTTGGAAACATTTTCCCTCCGAGCTGGGATCTGGGAAGCCAGAGAGAGGGTGACGATCTCATGTTCCCTGTGCTGCCTGATGCACAAAGCTGTGTCCAATCTGCCTCTGCCTGAGGTTTGTGAGGAAATTATAATTATTTCTGATTATGAGATTTATTTTTTCCTAGAGTCCCAGAAATCACACTATTTACCAAAGAGGCAATAAACCCCCAATCAATCCTACTACCTGGGTTAGACAGCAGGCTTACTGAATAAATACTGAAAGACTTAACATCGGATCACACAGTCACATAGTATCCAAAAAACCACAGAGCTTACACAATTATGTTATATAGTCCAGATCCTCCATGAAGGTACACTCTGGCACTCACCTAGCCCCTGCACGGATTTAGCTGGATATAGACTGACGCCACTGAAGAGACAGCGTGTATATTATAGCAACTTAACAGAGTTATAGTTTCAGTCAGTCTGCCTGAGGTTAGAGATTTTTCAGTACAAATGCAATCTTTCTGCTATTCAAGGACTGGGCTGCTGACCTAAGTGACAGCAGGACCAGGCTCTGGGAATTTATAATAAACTTTCCTCAGAGCAGAAAGAAAATAACTGAGAACAAACTTCCAACATCAAACTAACAAGCTTGCTGAAGTTTAAAAATGAAACAAACTGAAGAAACCAACAAAATTTTCCTAGCCTGTCAACACCCTTACTAAGAAATGTTTTTCCTGCTGTGCTTCACTTCATCATTACTTGCAGACTGATCTGACTCCTTTTAGATATTTTGTGCTTTCTTCTTTACATTCCTCAACACTTGAGACATTCCCATTTTCCTTGCAGATAAACATGGCCCAGCCCAGAGAAATGCTGTTTTTCCAGTGGCCATGGGTGATGTTTGCACACCAGCACTGGGCACTGGTCTCCAGCTGAGTGGAGTCAGGATCTGTGCCTGCTCAGAGCTGAGTCTGGGCAGCACTCAAGCATCTCTCTAATAGGCCCCCCTTAAGCAATCTTATGTATTTCACCTAAACCACTGCATTGCTAGCTCTTTGCTTTCTTCCCAACTGCTGTTGATTAACATGAGATGTCCATAAGGGTTTTCTCTGCAGGAGTTTTTCCCTGTTGGTTCTTTCCCCTGTGTTTGACTCGGTGTGGCTGTTTGCCATGAACAAAAATCTTGGGCATAATGGCAGTACAAAAATAACTGTTTGTCTTTAAACAGATTGCCTGTCACTTGCAAAAGGTGCTGTGAATAAAGTTACCAGTGCTCAGCACGAGATCAAAAATTTAGAAATATATATGACAGTGGTGAGGGGAAAAAAAAGGGCAGATTAACACATTTGTAATGTTTAGCTGAATGCGGCTGGCAAACCTTCTGTGCTTTCTGAAGACACCATGCTGAAACAAAAGGATATTTAAGGCCTGAACACACAGAAAATGGACACAAGAGCTTCCTACACTGTGCAATAAAAGTGCTTCCAACCTGAAAAGTATAAGGGACATGTTCAGAGTGAAGGCATTGTTCTCTGCAGTGTTTTGGCTTTTTGATCTCTTCAGACTATCTGATATTAATAACAAAGACAGATTCATTTTTGTGGTAATTGTTCGCCAAGAGCTGGAAAAACGCAGGCAAATAATTTTCACTGGGACATTTAATGGCCCCTAGGTGGTGAGAACTGTTTGTCACTGCCAAACCAGGCTGGTTTGGGATCTGGAAGTGAAAGGCTTTGCAAAGCCAGTCCCAATTATGAGTCAGTTAAGTTTTCCTGCACTCATGTGTTACGCTGTAGCCCTGCACAGGACTTGAGGTGGGTCTGAACTGATCCTTCATGTTCTGACTGCCTCCAGGCTTGTGGGGTTTGAGGAACTGCTTGAAGGCTTACCTCCATCTCCAGTGGTGAGCCCTGGAAGGGGCACCTGTCCAGAGGTTCACTTTGGTCCTCTAGGATTGTTTCACAGGAGGAACAGAGTTTACCAGTTCTGTTGTCATTTTGAGTGTTAGTGGACCAAGACCAAAACTTCACAGAATTTCCCATGGTCTTTTTCTTCCCATTTTTCACCCACCCTTTTTTGTACCATTCTGTTTTAGAATAACTGTGTGCAAAGCCTGGTGGCTTCAGTTGCTTTGAAAAACTTTACAGAAAGTTATTTTACATGCACATTTATTCCATCTGGGCATTTCACAAGGCCTAACAAAATGACAGATGCTGATGCACCCACACGTGCAGCCCTGGCGTGCCTGGGCTGCTTCAGTGAGGAACCTGTGGCTAAGCCCTGTCCTGGCCCTCATGCAACCAGGCACTGCCAGGGGGGCATGGCCATTCTGTGGGCAGAAAAATTACTCTGCCAACAAGCCAGGTTACCCACAGATCAACTAACCCACACTCTGATACTGCCCACAGCTCTGTTGGTATCTTCCTGTAGTCATGCGTAAAAACTGGCAAATTAGGAACACGGTATCTGTGCTCAGGTTTCACCAGATGGCACTATAGCATGTACATACCCAAAGGCACAGACACAATTAAAATCCCATATAAAGAACTGTGCTGCAGATCTAAGATGGCACTTGCTAGCACAGCGCTTATATCCAAGCTCTCCCACTTGCTCTACTGTTCCTTAATATTTTCTCTTTCTCTTTGTGTCATATTTAGAAAGAAAAGCAGTACCAAATACAACTTGGCTTTCAGTTGTACCTCAAGAGTCCAACAATAACAAAAAAGACAATCTGTGTTCTCTTTACTCCTGCTGCATTTTGTATAGACCAGACAGTGAAACTGCGTCAAGATTTCAGGAAACTGAAGCAGCAGAAAGTTTCTGCTCTTCAGAAGATGAATGCTACACACTTTCAGATTCCCATATGGAATGCATGTTGAGAGAGGAAGGGCCTTCAAGTGTGTTGTTTTGGGGCTTTGGCAGACTGACAAGAATGTCTCTGTAAGAAATTTTAAGGCACGACATGGTTTTAAAGAAGGGCAACAGCTTACAACTGCTGTGGGTATTACAGTAATACTTGGATGTCCCACTCAACACTAAGGTCTCATTATGCTTGGCACAGCACTGATATAAATAAAAATAGACCATTCAACTTTATGCGATTATAATCTAAAATGACTAATAACATATGACAGGCAGATTGCAGACTTTTATACTGAAAAAAAGTCTGGGGAAGGAAGGTTTCATCCAGAGAAGGCACGTAACTTCCCTTCTGCTGGTTTTGCTTCAGTGCTTTTTTATTCTGTTTTCGTTTGACAATTTTGCTATATTTACTCAATTAATAACTTGGTAGACAATTAGTAAACTAATCAGTGTTTCAGAGTTGTTTAGGGAACAAAGCATATGTGTATGGAGAAACAGTGTCTGTATGAAACCATTTTATGTGAACGCTTATATGCCAGCAAACAAAAACAAAGAGAAAGAGCTATAAGCAGAAAACCGTAGATAATCTCTTAGATCCAGTCACAGCCACCAGCTTACAGGTCCAGCTGGAGCTTCACTGACCACTGTGTAAATGTAACTGGACTTAAATCTAATGGCAAAAATATGTATGCACACTGGTGAATGAAAAGTATCTGCCTGAGCACTATGCATCCTTCCTTAGCTCAACTCTAGGTCCCTACATTGTGTTTTGCTAGCAGAACTGCCTGGCCTCTGCAGTGACAGCCAGAAGGGGGGTTCTGCATTGCTGGTTAGATCAGGGTGGGACAATGGTCCCCTGCTGGGCTCGTTCTTCTTGCAGAATTCAATACAAACCAAATGGCCTTACAATTTCAGATATTTTCAGACTAGCTTCAGGGCAATCAAGTGAAAAAGCATAATTTTCTTCTCCTAAATCAGATCCTCTGAATACTACTGATCTAGCAATCTAGAACAATCCTATACAACTGTGTATGGGTGAAGCCTAATGGGCTTACCAGATGCTGGAGGGAGGTCTGAAGTGCTACTGTTTGTCCCTGAAGTGCTTCTGTGTGTCCCTGAAGTGCTTCTGTTCGTGTTCTGGTACTTCATGTTGGTACTATCTGAAGGTGCATCTTCCAAACCAAGATTGTTTGCTAGAGTGCTCTGACCAGCAGAGAGGAAATTCAAACCACAGGTGCACTGGGCACAGGAACCAGTTTCTGGGGAGGTGGAGGTGCTGTCAGCTGCAGCATGACAGGGTTTGTAACACTTTTGGGGAGATTCTCTGTACAAAACGCCACACCTCACACAGATCTTCTCTGAGTCACAGTTTGTTGCAAAATGATCTGTGTCTTTGTTGCCTGTTTCCTTCGGGCAACTGTGGGCATGTTGGCAAGATTTCTGTAGAAGCTGGTCCGTGGCAATGTGTGCCCCATCTGTGCTGGAGGGAGGGTGAAAGCCTTGAGAGACTGATACATCCTCTGTGCTCCCGATACCTGAAAAGTACTGGTTCAAGCTGTCATTCTCCCCTGCCTCCATTGGTTGTGAAAATGATGACACCGTTTTACTGGCAGTCTGACTTAGTAAAGATAAATAATCAGTGTTATTGAGATCCTTATCCATGTACTCATCTTCTGTGGGAACTGGTGGAAATTGGTAATCATCAGTCTCCGTTACCACAGAAAAATCTCCTGCTTCACAAGGCTCTGTGCTGGGGCTCTCATTCCTGCAAGGAATGTGACCAGAGGTGCAGCACGATTTTCCAGGGACAGGAGAGCCTGAGGGGACCAGGAGACACGTGCCTTCAGCGGTCTGGGGGACAGGAGCATTTGTGACATTCACAGTAACAAGTGCATCTCTGGGGGGTTCCTGAAAGAAATTAAAAGTAAAAATGTCTTTAACAAATAGATCAACATGAAGTTATTTTTTAGAAAAAGAAGGGAAAGGCAGATCACGGTCCGTCCTCTGTGTGGAGCTGCTGAGGTTGAGCAGAGCTGCTATACTTGAGTCTTGATGTGCAATTCTACTCTGCTGTGAAACTGTGACTGGTGATGCTGGGCTCAGCAGGTGTTGAGAACGGAATCTGGTGGCCTGGGGAGCAATAACATCCAATCTCGTGAGACAACTATTCCTAGCTTTTTCTTCAAGGCCACTCAAGAAGAGTTAATAAACCTAGAAGAGTTGCTGGATTCTGCTGCTCCTTATGGACCATTAGTAAGACCCATGAAACTGCTTATTAGGTTTTGGAAACACTCCCATGTGTCTGAAGGGCTATTGATCTGTGAAGGCCTTACTGGGGGCTGAATTTTTAATATCAGGAATGACTGAAGAAAGAACCTGGGTTGATTCAGAAGTTCTGAGACAAGCTAGATGAAAACACAAGCAAGGCTGTATTAACCTGAAAGGTTAGGACAAAAAAATACAAAGGCCCATGACATCCTGTTGTCACAGTACTTGACAAAGTAAAGCTACATTTTTGGTAGCAGCTCCAAAAAAAAGAGTTGGGAAATACTTCAGGGGTTTTCTTCAGTTTGTACAAGTTGTGCTTTAAAGATGGGTGTTTGGGAACTGATACCTTTAATTTCTAGCATCTGTTCAGATCTTCCAGGATAGAAAAGAGAGTGTAAGTGCTGCCAGCTACTAATTGCTGTTGATTCACTCCTCTATCCCAGAGGACCTGAGCAGCTGCCAAGACAGGAGGTTGCATGAAGACTTCTGAGACAAAAGAGGAACTGCCTGCACAGAAAGGTGGGTTTTTTTGGTATGTTTGGTTTTTCTTTTAAGCAATGAAATTGGAGTCTTTCAACAGCTAAGCACATCACAGCTCCTAGAAGGGGTGGTGGGACATCTGGGACACCTCAGTCCACATCCACAGTGTTAAGCAGGCTGATGCACATGAACTTGAACCAGTGTTACCATCTGTTTCAAGCATGGGGCTGGTGTTCTTCCAGAGCAAAAGCTCTTACTTATTTCATATGGGAATAAACAAGCAGGATTTCTTCCTCCCTAGAATTAAGGAGTCAAACAGTTTCTGTAGTTGACAGCTCTGTGTTTAATCCCTTGCATGCCTGGCATTTTTGGCATGACTCAAATCCAAGTTTCTTCCCTTTGAGTACTCTGGTATGTAACAAGGGGCAAACTCAGCTGAAGCTTTTCCTCCAGTTAGGACTTAGAAAGGCTCTCTCCTAGGCAGTTTCAGGTGTTCAGTGACCAGTGGGTTCATGATTAACTTTCTCATCACAAGTATCAAATAATCACAAGACCTTTATCTCTTGTTAAAACTGGCTGAAACCAGAAAGCAAGTTCAGAAGCTATTTGTGAATGGTGATTTCACATGCCTCATATTTACAGAAAACCAGACTGAAAAAGCCAAAGTTGTGAGCAATTTTTGAGGAACTCAATATTTGTTTTCTAGCCAAAGATTACCATGGAGTCTGCTTCAGAAAGAGTATCAGGAATGCCATGAGGAAAACCAAAACAAAGAGAAAATGCTACCATCTTTGATTTTACCTTTGTTCCTTTTATTTGGCTGCACACTTCATTAGCCCAGTTCTGTAGATCTGCTGTAGGGAAAACAAAAGAGTAGCTGTAACATATAGCAGGCACTTAAGTTAACCACAGACCTAAACACCCACAGTCATTCACAACCCGCAATATCATATTAAATAAAACCAGCAAGCCTGTTTTTACTGCCTGCTCAAGTGTCCCAGCATCAGTCTAGCTGAGGATTCATTGTAACTGGAACAGGATATATTTCTGTGGAACAAATGTTTCCAAACTCCCAAAATAGACCACGGTTAAACTGTGTTCCACATCAAATGGGGTTTCTTTCCTGGTCATATGTCACACCAAGCTATGACTGGCCCAACAACGACCTGCTCACAGCAGAAATGGTCTATTTCAAGAGAAGTCACATGGATGGCCCAAAGGCCCTTCCCAGACAGGAGTGAGAAGCCTGGAGAGAAGAGGGTAAGCCACTGAAACCACAGGATGGCAGCCTCAAATATAGCATACTCTACTTAATTGGGGCATGCTTAATGGGGAAATTAATTCAAATTTCTTTGGAGTATCTCCCAAGGAAAAGCTTTAAGTCCAACATGCTTTAGGGCAACAACTGAAGCAATGAGCAATTCTTGGTTTCTGTTTATAAATTCAGGAGACTTTGCAGGGCTCGAGTCCCATGTACATTTTGAGTTTACAATGGTTTTGCACGGCTGAAGATAGATGAGCTGTGCAGCCACTGCCAGTTCCCAGCAATGACTCTGTTGCTCTGATGTACCACCAGTACCCACAACAAGCAGGAAAGGCTTCTTCCTGAGCCTGCAATTCTCCCAGGCCGGGTGAGCAGGATTCCCCATGCAAAGGCAATGAGGGACTGTCACTGCAGAGCAGCAGGGCAATAAAAAAGTCAAAGAAATTGCATTCCCCCCCTAACCTGCTCTGCATCGCAAGTATTTGGTTTGCGAGCAGAGTCACCATTTCCTCCAGCCCATCCCAGAAATTCCAGATTTAGCACAACCCATGTTTAGTGTGGCAGAGGCAGCATATTTCTAAAACACGGGCTGAAATATACTTTACAAGAAGTGAGTTCTGTCTTCCTTTCCACTGCTCCCAAAACTTTTCATAAATTGCTAGCACTTGGAAAAGGAAATAATGGAAAAAGCTTTCCATGTTTAGGGGAAAAAATTAAGAACCAACAGAACAATACCTCTGTATGTCCTTCACTAAAGAGACCCAGGGCTTAACATAGAGTGGAGGAATATGAAGGTATTTCTATTCTATTAATAATAAACTCAGTATCCCACTGTTATCCAGTACGCCTTTGGCTAGAATTTTTCTATTTTTCTACTTTAACTATTCATATTATTGCCTTCTAGTATTTCTTAAATACCTCATCAGAACTTCAGTCTTCAGCTAAAAACATCATCTCCATCATATTCTCAAATACACATCAGACCTTTGTCTTGAAATCCATATTTTAACCTGTCCAGATGCAGGTTTTTGGGTGGGAGGGAAAGTAAGGTGAAGAAGACAGGACTTCTGTCTGTCCCTGCTTCCCTTCAGCCAAGGGGTCAGCTGTGCCAGGTGCTGCAGAGCAGCCAGGCTGCTATGAAAGCCCCCAGCACCAGTCCTCCTCCTTCCAACCACAGTCATGTCTGCCCTGAGGATGGTCACTCCATGGGTCAAGCGTAATTCACTGTAAATTACTGCCTGCCTAGAGGAAAGGAATTCTTAGCCTGGCTTTGTGCTAGATAAAGCATACGCAGATGGACAGACACAGGGATGGCATAGAACTTACAGTGTAACTCCTGAGCTTCTTAATCTGTTGGTTACCCATGAAATCAGAGCGCACAGAGAGCCACAGTTGTCACACCCATGAATACCATTAGCTATGATGTACCTGTCAGCTTTTTCCCCTTCTTCTTGTAGTATACGATGAAGACGACAATGCCAATTAGTGTCACGAAAAACAGGATGACAATCAACACGTACAAGATCCTGTTTGTTCCTGCAGGGTGTAAAAGAGATAGTGCCATCAACACACAGCTTGCACTCAGCAGCAGGACAATCCTTGCTCATTTTACCTGCTCTTCTACAGGAGAGGGTTGTTTTTCCTTCCTCTTTGATCTTTAGTTTCTATAATAAGAACAGTAATTCTAGCACTCATGCAGTTCTGTGACAAGCAGCCACACTGATGGTACCTGGTACCAAGACATTTCCATAAAAACCAGAATCTTGGTGTTTCAGAGCAATGTTGTCTGGTCAGGCTTCTCTTAGTGTTCCCTTGCAAGCTGCCAGCAGACCACTGGGCTGAGCTTGATTTCACTCAGGGGACAGAGGACACATATTTCATGGAGACTATAGATACAGGTGGGAAAATTTGTCCTTTATCTCAGGTTATGATGGATTGCAGCATGTCAGGCATGGTACTTGGTACCATATCCACACTGAAGAAGGAAATGGACAGTGGGCAAGAAGGGATACCTGAGAGGGATCAGGCTGAGACTGCATCCATTGCTATAAAATAAGCAAGGAGAGGAGCTGCTAGTCTTTATAGATGTAATGTGCGTGTGGAAAGCACATAAAAATGAACAAGCTGTAAATGTGATGGAGTCATGGGTATAACATGCCTGTAACAGCAATGCTGCCATGCAGTTTTAGTGGGAGGTGTCCAACTCAGCTTAATAGTGGACATAGGCCCTGGAGTTACCAGGCCTGAAACAATTTTTAAAGATGGGATTTTCCAAGAACACTGTCTTGGTCTACAGCTGCTCTCCCTAGAGTCACCCACAATTAGAATGGATTTAAGCCAGCCCAAACCTCTAATAATCACATCCCTCCTCCTCCCTGCTACTTTCCAGTCAACAACCCCTATGAGGACACAAACCATCTTCTGATGGCTCAGGCATCTTCCGTTCTTTACAAACTGCATCAGACTTGTCAGTCCCAGGCACACTTTCTTCCATTCCTAGAGCTGTACAGCTAAAAAAGAAAGACAAAGAGGCTAGGTTCTCTCAAGGAAGCTTGTTGTGACTCCTATACTTACGCAGAGCAGTACTTTCTGTCGTAAAATATGACATTTCTCCACCCCTAAGAACCTCAGATGCTTTATTTTCGGATCAGCAGTTCTGTTGTCACTGCTCTCTCTTGCTCTCCTCTAAGGAGACTTCAAGTTTCAGCCTGACAATGCTGGTGCTCCATGTGCTCTACAGGCAGTCTGGAACACCCCACTGAGAAATGCTTTTGCCCAAGTTTCTCCCTGCCTTCTGTCGGGTGTGGTCCATTTACAACACCCAAGGACTTACTTGGTCCAGGCTTTACACTCGTCGGTGGATGAAGAGACCTTTGAGAAGTAGCCTCTGGGACATGGTATGCACATTGTGTCCCTGTCTGGTTGCACTGTGTGTAGGAAGGAAAAATGTCATAGATGAGTTTCTGTGGGTTCTTCCCAAGTGAGAGGAAGGTGACTGTGCTCCCCATCCTCCCGGCTCCACTCTCCTCCCACAATCCCCCTAAAAGCTTTCATAAAGAGTAGGGTCTTAGGTTATATTAGGGCAGCAAAGACAGCCCCATGTAAGCCCCAGAAAGTCTCACCTGAGCACTTCTCTACATGATCAAAATGAGAAATGACCAGAAGCCATTTGTGTTATTTATTGAAAAATAACACACAGCTGTTACATCCTTCCCCTTCTATTTATTCCCTCATGATGATGCTGTGCCACAGACAGTGACGCTGACTGGTATTGTCACTTCTGTGAAGCCACAGTAAACAAAATGCTGCATCAGAATTTCTTAGGCTGGAGAAAAAACAGCAACTGTCCTCCAGACACATGAAGCATTTCTTCCTCCACTACTCTATTACATGCTGCTTTTTTGGGGTTCCTTATGCCTGGTGCAGCTGTTCCCAGTGTTCACTCTGAACTTAACTGTCTGTTTTCCACCCAGAAAACGCCTGCACCTGGTTTTAATTAGACTTAAATTAAATGTCTGTAATAAACCTTTGCACTACTAGCCATCCAAAACAGAATACACGAGCCACCTGAAAAGTGTTAATCACTTTTAACTTGTTTGTAACATTAAAAAGTGGCAAAGCAAAGTCATTGCACAAAACCAGATTGCAAACCTGACCTCATGAACAACTCCCAGAAGAGTGCTTCTCTGAATACAGGAGCAACGCATGACCTAGTGACTCACAGTCAGACACCTCAGCAAACATTAGAAATGTACTGGACACCTTGCAACTACTGCCATGTCCACGTGATATCTTGCAGAAGTCACTTGATCCAAGATACTATTTAAACTATGGAGGCAGAAGCCTTCAAAATGTGAATAGTCCAGGAGGATTACATGCAGTAGTAATGACAACTCAGACATGCATCTTCTGTTGACAGTCATCTGAGAGTCTAAAGGACTCTCTCTAATGTCACAGCCCACACGATGCTGGCCTCATCCAGTAGGCCTGAGCTGGACATTTCACTTTGTACGTCCCCTTTCTGTATCTTACCAGGAGGCTTGACTCCGAGTCCAGGAGCGCACATGGTATTCCGCTGACAGCAGTCGCAGTCCTCGTTCCAGTGGTAGCCCATCGTACAAGCACACTGCCGCTGGAATGTGCTGTTCCCTGGGTTCACTTCTCTCAAGGCCTTCCCTAAAAGAGAAAGCAGATGAGAGTAAAAATCTCTCTGATAACAAGCCTCAAGTTTCTGAACCTCCCATTCTACCTACTTGCTTTGCTTGAATGGCAGATGCAAAACCATTCATGTTAGAGGAAATGGTGTCTTTCAGGAAGCATGGGAGACCCTTGATCACCCACTGCACTCCTAAACAATACATTTCCTTATGGTTTTTGTAGAAAATAAACACAGCATTTGCAAGGGTGAGACAAACACATTAGGGGAAGTGAATGCAGAGTGTGCTGGGCAAAAGGACAACTTCTAAAATCAGCTCACAGGGGTGAATGGCCCCAGTGAAGATAATCACTATCAGCAGCACAGAGACTGCAGTCATGGTGCGCTGCACAGTACAGGATCTCTGCTGTCTGGGGACCTCCCTCTCTGCCAGGCTCTTCTGCAAGCTCAGCCTTCAGTGTTGGGCACCTGAAAAAAGCAACTTCCCTAGATCTACTTTCCCATCTTCATGCTTCCCTAATTTGGATTAAAAGGTTCTGCAGTATGAACAGCTCACCTTGATCACATATTTTATGCAGTAAGCATTTATCTTCTTCATTCCAGACATCCATATACTCGTTTGGGCCACACGGCTGGCACACACTATCAGAAGTAGCAGTGCATCTAGCAGACAAATACTTCCCTGTGATTGAGAAAAGGACAAGTAGGTCATCTGGAAGCTGCAGAGCAGCTGTCTAAGGAGGTTAGAGAAAAATAAGAGGTTGGGCGCTAACACTGCTATGGACAATCATTTCTTCCTGCACCTTTTTAGTTTGTCAATCTGGTCCCCATTTCAGTGTAGCACTGAAACATCTGTGAAGTGGACAGCCTGGGAGCACAAGAATCAAGCTGCTTTCTGTCTCTTGCAGTGGTTAAGTGCTATCCCAACAAAACAGCTGCTGTGGCCTTTGCTGAGGCCAGCAGGACCACTCCTGCCCTAGGAAGGCACTTGAGATCAGGCACCTGCAGGGCACGTGCCAATCCATCAGCAGTCAGGAGAGCTGGCTGCCTCTCCAGCCACCCGCAGAGCAGCTGCTAAGGAGCCTCTCAGCCTCACAGCCCAGGCAGTGCTCACATACCTGGCTCACACTTCCTGCAGCACCGTCCAGAGTACTCATAGTGTTGTTCGCTCTCACACGGCGGAGTGATTTGTAGTGACAGCTGGAGCAGGGAAGGAAAGAGAGGACATGAGAACCAATACACCTGGAGAGATCCAGGCCTACCCAGTCCCAGTGCTGGCAGAGAGAAGGAAGACGTTCCGTCTGTACAGCATTGTGGATAGCCAAGCAATAAAACTTACTCAACATTTGTGACTTCAAAGGTGCTTTGTAGACATGCTAAGGGGATGCACTTGATGATGTACACACAGGGACTTTTAATAGAGCCAGGTGACAAATAAATAACCCATCTTGCAATTTGTCATGAACTTTTAGCCTGCTACATAACCTTTTCTTACAGTACTTTTTTATTTAAAATCTACGACTTTAAAACAACTGTAAAGACAAGAAAAGGCACAGAGATACCTCTGTAGTCTCTTCCACAGAAATTACCTCAGATCAAGACCTGGGAAACTGCCAGTTTTAATGTAGAGCATTAAGCAAACAAGCAAAGTGAATGATTTATATTCCTGAAAAAGAAGTTCCCAGCTTCCCACTGGGATACAAAATGCTCTTGGCTAGTCCCATAAAATACTGGGGTTAAATTTTGCAGCTTTTTATGGCTCCCACTGTGTCCTGCAGAGGTGGTCTCAGAACTGAGGCAGCCATCCAGAAAGCTGATGCAATTAAGCCAACAGCTTTTTGTGTCTAAAAAAAACCAAACCAAAACCAACACAAATCTACACAAAGCACCCCTCTCCCCCACCCACCTGAAATGGGTACGGGACAGGGCATCTGCAAAGTGGGCAGCAGAGTTGCCTCTGGCCCTCATGGGCCTTTGCACTCCCTCCCAGCTCTCAGCTGTCTCTACACACAGTGGTCGCACCCAGAGCCCAGGCTCGAGGACATGGCTTGTGCTGGGGTCCTGGCCAGCCAAGCACTGTGCCCAGCCCTTCTCCAGCCCTGCTTTGGCAGCCCAGAGTCTTCGAGGCAAACTCAACATTTCACAGTTGTTGATCTTTAAATTAGATAAGGTGATTCAAAATCGAGCCCATAGCAAGGAATTCTTCACTCTTGGATACAGCCCTGAAAACTGCATTTTCTTGGACAAAGCTGCAATAAAGCTTCTTCTGCTGGTTAAAGGGAGCTTTTGCCATCTAATAGCACATGACAACCCTATGCCTGCTGGTGCTGGTTCCCACTTAGCACTCTCCCCTTGTTTCCTCCAAGTCTTTACATCTTCTCTTTCCTCCTTTTCTAGCTTAAGCAATAGCAACCTCTTTAAAAAGAAATAGTTTTCCGTAAGCACCTTGCCCTCTTCTAATGCTGGGAAGGGTCTTGTATATTAAAGATGATCAAAAAGCATTGATATTTTTTTTAAACACCCCTTTTGGCTTGGAGTTTAAGCCATGGTTTGGTGCATGACTTGTGTTTATCAAAACTGCGCTAGCTGTGTCTGGAACAGAAAAAGGAGCACAAGTCGGAGGTCTTGAGTTCTTGTATTTTTGCAGGGTATAAACAACTTACAGCCTTTTTTTATCATCACAACAATC
Organism: Ploceus nigricollis; assembly: GCA_013399945.1. Taxonomy (NCBI): domain Eukaryota; kingdom Metazoa; phylum Chordata; class Aves; order Passeriformes; family Ploceidae; genus Ploceus; species Ploceus nigricollis. Next base: position 640,361 of record VXBC01005393.1, read on the forward strand.
TCGGGTCAAATTAAGAGCCTAGTCTTCTGTTGTCTCACTGTTTCCTTGTCTCTTTCTTTGCATTCATTAGCGCTACCTTTCCTGCGACTAGATAATGCCTTTTTGGAACAAACACTGCATTCCCTGTTTACGCAGCACCTCCAAGGAGAGGCACAGGATAACAGCCAGTGCTGGTGAGGGAAGAGGCTATCTAGGAAAAGGAAAGTAGGGCCAGCCTGGCAGCTGAACAGTAACACAGCTCAGTGACCCCTATACCTGAAAGAGCTCGTTTTCTGTAATGCACTTCAGGCTAAAACACTGAGATGGCCAGCAAAGGGTTGAGGTGATGATGTGGAACCAAGCACAAAGAGTGTTTTGAGCAATTGATTCTCTACCCAGCCATCCACAAAGGCAACAATCGTGGTGAGACCAAAAGCAGGTCCAGCCACTCGTGTTTTGTTACAGAATATCCTCTTCTTCCTCGTTTGCCCCTGTTTAATAGTTCCTCTTTAGACGAAAAGACTTAAAAAAATTACTGAAGTGTCAAACAAGGGCAAAGTCATCCTTTTTGCGGAAGGATATGCAAATCTGCTAAGGAGCATTCAGTTAAAGGGTCTGGAGTAATTTCTGAGAATCACAACTCAGCCTGAGGAGAAGCAGCAGGGCCCTGGAACCAAGGTGAAGGGAGCAGGCTAACTGCTCAGCCACCTTTTGGACATCATTTTATAGCACCAGGCTTTGCGACACAATGAGGGCTATTGTTATGGAATAGGTCACAGCTGCATTAACCTGTGCTCTGCGTCAATAAGCAGCCTCTTCTGCGTCTGTGTCCTTCCCCTTTTTACACAAACCAAGGCATTCATAAAGCTGCAATACTCCCTCTTTTGATTTATGCCCAATGGTGCAAAGACAAGGCTCTCATGGGGCTAACCCCCAGGTGAAGGTGAGGGATTCTAGCCTGGTATGGACTGGTTGGACCTGCCAAGCATGAAAGTTGGGGCAAGAGTGGACAGGAAGGGAAACCAAAGCAACCTGGAATTTTCTTATGGTGGGAGCCAAACTCAAGACTTTTTGCTAACACAGCTCTGTTGAAGCCAGGCTATCCCATGTTAATCCTTCTGCCAGGCAGATGTGTCTGTCTCAAACCGTACATTAACTTCCTTCGGAGGATTAGAAGTACTTGTGCTGCTGGCAGCATGATGACCTGATGCTTCACCATCACCAGCACATTCTTGCCAATGTGTCCTTCTGAGACAGGGAAGCGCAATTCATTTGCAGATGAGGAACTTGTACCAGGAGGCCATCTGGCTTTACAGAGGTGACAGGAAACCAAACCAAGTCTCCCAAGGCTCAAGTTTGCTCCGTAACCCCTGGAACATCCTTCCTCTCCTCGGATACGGCCTGTGGGTCAGAGTGATTTGGACACCACCAAGCTCTTATCTAGAGAGAGAAAGTGCCAACTTCCTCTGAAGTGCTTAAATGAAAAAAACCCCAGCCTGGTCATTCCTTTAATGGTCTGCTATTGATGAAGCTACTGATTAAATCCCACCACCATGTGTAAATAAGTGCTTCAGAGAGCTCTAGGTATCCTGTGTACATTTAATTTGTCACTGCAAAAGTGTGCAAAGCATCCAGATTTGCACCAGTTCCTAAAAAAGCAGGCAGCTTTCCCGTTTGATCAATATTACTTCAGAACAAGTATATCTGACAGGGGAAGAAGCCAGGGGGAAAAAGACAAACCTCCTCCAGGCTTGGTAGATCCAGTTTGGTAAAGCACACCGACACCTGCTTACCTTTAAGCACATGATTACTACAATGGACTTTGGAAAAACAGGCATGCTTACATCAAGGTTTGTAGAAAGACAGTGTTTTGGTGTTGAGCTGCAGGCAGACTTTTCAGCTTGGGGTTTGGATTTTTTTCTTGCTTATTTGTTGAAAAGGACACGAAGCAAGAGTGTGCTTGTGCTTTTAGGGTTGGAGAACATCGACGACAGCACTACAAAGCAACACTGTGTTACTCACATCTTAAAAAACACACACACAGGTGCTTCTGAAGGAGAGAACCGGCAGCATTCACACTCCTGTCCTCAGGCTTAAGGAAATATTTATTCTTTGTGCCCTTGAGTAATCAGAGGGCAGCAGATGTGTGTCATGGATGCTAAAATTACTCTTCTAGCTCTTCACATTTCAGAAAAGATAGAATTGCATGGGCCTCTTTCCTTTAAAAGAAAAAATCTGGAAGAACAAGGTTGGGGGTTTCCACGATCTTTTTCCCGTGACACTTTTGAACAAGAACCTGAGGCCTCAATGAGGATTGCTCATTAGCGATAATCCCAGTTTTGCAAAAACTGAGACGTAAAGAGACACGTCAAGGGATAACTGTCTTTTAAGATAACACCTTCTTGATCAGTGTAGTTGTTTCTGGAGAGTATTCAAGTTATCTGTCATCATTTCACTGAGCAAAGCACATTTTTTTCTCCATTTATTATTACAGCATCAAAGTAATACTAGTACTTTCCCAAAGTACACATGGGAAAGACAACTACAGTCTGTCCTGCCTCGCACACACCACTTCTTTACACTTTGGAGCCCAAGTTTATTCAAACCACTTGCTTTTGAGGTCCTTAGACTTCCCTGCTACAAAACTGAAAAAAATCTGTGGATTTGGGGCTTTATTAGCCTTTGTCAACAGGAGTGAGTTTTGAGCAATGTTTCCTGAACTGAAGTAGCCCCTGCAAGCACAGTTAAGAGGGCCTCTGCAGTCATCTGCTGCTGCTTCTTCAAATATGAGCCACTGCCTCTCCCCTCACAGGTACCAACTGTGCCCACAGCCTTCCAGCTCCCTACCTGATTTGGGTCAGCAGTACGGCTAACCAGACCCCAGATTTCTTCAGCCCACTGCCACTTTCAGAGGCTTGCCTAAAAAATTATTTAAGAGTAAAAATAGAATCTGGTTTTCGATGGGCACTGCTGTGGCTGGTGCTCCCAGGCACTCTGTTGAGGCACATAATAGTAACAACTCTGGAAAATTTTACGGTTGTGGATGTACAAGGGGAAAGAGGAGTCCTGTGTTAAAGACTTAATCATAATCACGTTGCATACAACAGTTCCTTCATGGACAGTCTTCACTGTTGATAAAAATTAAATCAAAGCAGTGCCCAAATCACAGCTTTGCAATTCCAGTTATTTGCTTGCAGGTCTGTAATTCATCACAAAAATCTTAGATTGTGAATGAAATGCTTTTGGTGATGACAACTTTCCAGTGACCAGTAAACCACATCACAGAACTACCACCACGTGGTAAAATAGAGCCGGGAAATGGCAACAGCTTAAACTAAATATTATTTCACTTTAAAAATAGGTCCTTAAAACCTTGCTAGAGCCTGAATGCCTGAAGAGGCCAGAAAGAGCCTAAGGGATAAAATCAATTATGAAGAGGTGAAGAGAAAACCATAACGTGAGGCCAGGACTTGGGCAAATGGTGGCAGAAGTTCTGTCCTGCCTATTCCCCTTGTCTCTCTGTTCCAGCGTGCAGCCAAAAGCAAAGACCTGAGCAACTGGTGTTGCTCCACCGGTCGGAAGGAGCATTCCTCAATCTCAAACCCACCAGAGCTATTTCTGGCCAGCAGCTACGCAAAGGAGAAGTGCTGCAGTGACGGCTCTCACGGCGGGGGGAGGGCAGGCAGACAGGAACCTCAGGTATATCAGATATATCAGATGGGAGACAACGGGGGTGAGAGACAGCAGGGCTGAAACAGGGACTGACTGAAGCTGTGAATCAGCCAGCCTGCTTCTACGGGCTGAAGACTTGCCATCACGTGCACAACATTTGTCATTCAGAGACAAAGTCATCTCCACACCACAGCCAGAGGGGCACACTTAACATTTTCACTGCCTGGGCAGTCAGTAGTGCCTGCACATTGCTGCAAAACCCCGTGCTTTAACCTACGTGCGCCCACAGCTGCAGCAATTGAAAGACTAACAGCTACTAGGCAGAATACTCTGAAGGTGAATCAGAGACTGAGAACCCAAAAGCTAACCAAAACAAAATATTTAACAAAAAGGCTTGACAGCAAGACCAACAGTCCATAACAAGCAGAAATAAAGGCTGCAGAATAATGACATTATCAAAGCTAATACCTAGGTGTGCTTGTGGTAAGGCCTGCAGAGGCAAATCTCTTCTAGATTAAACAGGTGCGAGAGCAGTGCTCAAGGAAAGTTCAGTAGCCTTACCACTCCAGGTACAGTCTCAATGACTCATCATGAGTAACTCTACACCCATTCATGCTTAATTAAAATATAAAAAAAACAGTAAAGCCACAATGATTTAGGGGGAGCATGCTCGTCTTGCATTTTAGCTCAGCAGATCATTTTACTATGCTTCATCAGCTGAAGCTGAGTCTTAATGAAGAAATGACCATGACAGATTTCTTGGGCTGGATGCCAGATTAGGAGTCCAATGTGGACTTTCTATGCTTTCTATAAAACCTGTGTATTTATGTACCCTTTCCTTCCAGCACGCCCTCAGAGTGGAACATAACATGCTAATCTCTTACGATGTGAGGCGAGATCCCACAATCCTAGCTGAGCTGCCGGGCAGAAAGCTTGTAGAAGAGAGGAAGCTTGCTTCCACCACCTGATGCTCTGCTTTGGCTTCCTTCTCCTTGATTTTAGCATTTTCCGCGGAACAACTGCTGAATACTCTGGAGGCAGAAACCTGAAGGGCAGAGGTGGGGCTGCATCCCTTGCTTGGGATGATGGCTGTCTGGGGGGATGCATGCAACACCCACAGACCATTCTGCCTCGGTGTGAGTTAGAGGGAGGACTGCATGACTGTATCTGCTTCTTCTCTGCTGTGAAGGAATTGCTGCCTTTATTAAAGGGCTCAGGACTGAGCTGAGAATTGATAAATTCACTCTTTAGGTGTCATCATGAGGAACCAGCTCTGCCAGTGGCTGCGGCCAGTAATGTCTATGGAAATATTCTTCCCTGATTTGAAGAGGCTCTGGCTGCTTTCCATAAGCAGGCTGTTTTACAACATGTGGTATTGCAGGGGAGAACCTTTCTTCCTGTGAGATCAGATTCAAGGAACCATCTCATCCTTGCTACCAAACAATGCAAAGTTACTGGAGCATATGCTGCTCCTAAGGCAAAACTCTTCGCTGTGGCAAAATAATGCACTCAAAATAGATTTTCTTGTGTGCTACATAAGCAATTTTAGGACTTCATATGAACCTAGTTGCACATTTTTCCCTATCTGTATTTCTGCATTCCAGATTAATGGGTTGCCTAACAAAACTTCACAGTATTTTTATTTCCATACAAGATTCTTTTCTTTTCCCTCCACTTTGACCACTGACTAAATATATTCTGTGTCCATCTGCAGTCACAAATGTTGTTCTTCGCCATTCTTGAGCAGACCCTATATACTTTTTTTTCTTTTGGAGTACCCACAAAGTGGTGAGGGTGAATGACCTCATTTTTTTTCCCCCTCTTTGGCTAATTGGCTCTTGCAGGGTGGATTAAACTGGTCAGCTTGGCTCTTTTACCAAAACACAGCCTTTTCTGGTCTCTTTTATCTAGATTTTAAGAGGGGAGGCAGCCAGAGGGTTCTGCAGAGGCCGAGACGCAATCCTGGGTCTCAGTTCTCTGCCTGCCCACTGTGCTGCCATTCCCTGGCAGAGCCCCTGCTCCAGCCACTCCTTTGGGAATGCTGCAGGGAGGCAGCACAAACACATCTGGCCAAGTGGTGTGGGGAATGTGCCTCTGCTGTGGGGATGTTGCTGGGGTCCTGGGCAGAAGAAGATCCAGAGAACAAGGGTGAGGGTTGGATGCTGCAGCCTACACCGTGGCATCCAGCCAGGGCAACGTATCCACTCCCTTCCCGGGCCTGCGTGGGCAGACCTCCCTGTGACTTTGGTGAGAAACAGATGGGGCACTATCCCAAGGTGATTAATGACTCTTTGGCTTCATTTGCAGCCATGACATCCTGGGCACTGCACAAACACCAAAGAAAGCCATGCCCAGAGAACTCACACCCTGAGAAGGCAAACAAAAGAGGTAACCACTGGAAGCCCTGCACAAAGCAGCTGAGGTGGCTACACAGGTTTGAGAGACAAACCAGGATGTCCTGGAGTGCCAGGGTGATACCAGCATTGCTCCTGCTGTGCAGTGCTGAGCCCTTCAGAAGGCACCCATCACAAACATGATGGCACACTGTGGTGACACACAGACAGGGACAAATCAGGAAACCTACTTTCCAGAGTGCCGAAGCACCACACCAAGTCCTGCTCCCACAGGGCAGACACAACAGCAGGCTGCCCTGAGTGCCAGCACAGCCGGATTGCCACCTGCAGCCCACATTGTGACTTCCAGCCATTGCTGCTTGTGGAGTTTTTCTTCTACTACATGAACTTTGGACCATTTTCAAAGAAGAGTAAGTCATAAAAAGGGGCAAGTTCTTGCAGGCAGGCTATTGTGTCGCACAGACCAAGGCCTGCTCAAGTCCAGAGTGCAACCTGGTTAAACATCACTTAATTTTTATCTTGCATTTATAACACACAAATATTTGCCTTTGTGTTTTCCATCAGCAATAATGAGCCATTCTCAGAGCAGCTGCTTCTCCATGTAAGCAACGCCAGCCAAGGCATCCTTAAAAACGGGGGTCTGTGGCTGCAGCAGAACCCAGTGCTGCCTTGCAAGCTGAGTTTCCATGGAAAGGAAGGGGACAGTCCATGCAAGGAGCAGAGCTGCAGCTGATGACATGACGAACCAGCTATCTCTGTTTCCCTCTTCCCTCCTGTGTAAGCTCAACCAGCTCCTGAAGCAACCATCTCCCCCAAGTGTCCAGCAGCCTTTGCTGCAGGGCAGCCCCTTGCAGCACGGGGCACAGGATGGAGGGAGATCTGAATTCTGTGGTAACAGCATGTGGTGGCAGGAACCCTCCTGGCTCTGGTCACCACAAAGACTTCCTGGAGACATGGTCATACAGAGAGGAAGTAGGCAGGGAGAAGCAGGAGGATAGCCTTGCAGCAAGCGTTGCCTTTTCCTTGCATTTGTGCATGTACCTACTACATGAGAGACTTTCACCACTTGAACTCCTAGGGATAGATGGATAAATTAGCAAAGTGACTCAAGTATGATTCCTCTAAATAGTGTTAAGGATGTGTTAAATAGTGTTAAGTGATGCTGGAGGGCATCACTTTGAGGTTTCCATGATTTTCTATGTCGTAGTTACACACTCATCCCTTTTACCATCTGTACCACTTCTCGCCCAGCTGTCAAGTTACATCCCACTTTTCTGAGCTTGAGGGTTATAGACAGTAATGGGCAGTAGAAACAAAAAAATATCCTTAGGGATGCAGTTAATCTCTCTGCTTGACCTGTTTCTTTTGGTTTTTTTTTTCCTTCTGGCACAGTACAAAGAAAGCCCTGTGACCTAGATGACATCGGTCAGTACCCTGAGATGTCTGATAAGCTTTGAATTCTACCAATTTGTGAAATGTGGCAAAGATTTCTTTTGGTCCTGTTGGTGGGAAAGAAGAAATTACATCAGGCAGATGATGCTTAACATGAAAAGAGAAGTGGGACAGATCTCTTAAATTGTGGGTTGATGTAGGTTTACATACATTATATTCTGTTGATATGAGGTGCTGTAAGATTTTTCACATGTTCTGAGGGAAACTGCAAAACAATGGAAGGCCTGCCAGTGTTCCTCAAGAGAACCATTGCTGCAAGGGAATTCTGATAAATGAACTAATTGAATTACAGCAGCTTTGAAGCCCGTGCTGTTAATGGTAGAATATATCCAGGAGTTTAGATTAGATATTGTAGAAGTTTTCCTCTACTGAATGATTCCTTTGGCCCTGATCAAAGCAGGAATAACGGACCAGGAGAGCCCACGGTGTAACACAGTATAGTCACTGTTACGCTCTTTTTTCCCCTCTCTCATCATACAGACTGTGCATTTTAGGAAGTTAGAGAAAAATTTTATATTGGCCAAAACTTTTCTACATTGCAAAGAATTCCAAATGCTTGCAATAAGCAAATTTTATCTATGAAGCAGATGTTACAGAGCAGTGGAAGGACCCATTCCATGTGGCACAAGGGGAGATGAATCTGTGGTGCAACTGATTTATTGCACATTTGCAAATGCACATTCTCAGAGACTTTGACTCCCATCTGACAGTAACATTGATACTCTTTACTGGTGTTAAGCAAGGAAAAGGATGTGACTATTCTGTGCAAAGAAGCTGAGCAGATCATGCCCCAGAGAGCAAAATAACTCTGACAGGTGCCCAAAACAAATCACTTGGAAAGATCATCTTGTGGCTGAAGCACAAGATAAGCAGGGCTGAGCTCTGTTCCCAGAAGTTCTGTTCCATGCTTGGTGTGTGACCTAGAGCAAGTCACGAATTCTCTGTTCCCATTTCCTCTTTGGTGAAAATGATGACAATGATCATGTCTATTCTCAGCAGAATTATGAGTGAGTATGCAATAACTTACATTTCTAAATGCTTCTCATTCTTTGCAGGAAATACATAGTAAATATCACAGTTTGAGCACTATTCCACTCTATTAACCAGTCTAAACTAACACAAATGAATCAGAAAAACCTCAACCCTCCCACAGGTATTCTCAAATTTGTTCCATCAGAAAGCAACACTCTTCTAAGAAACCACTGCTCAAATCAGTCAGACAAAGGAGAAACGGAAAAGCTGTTCCAGAGCAGCACCTCTCTAAGCTTGCCTTTCACATTCTTGTAGGTTCTGCTCACTCTTGAAGGCAGAATATTAAATTAATGGGCTCTTTGACAAATTGTTTAATCCTTATCTTTATGCTACAGCTTTCCTGGAGCTTCCTACAGTTTTGTGCTGCTACTTGTCCGAAGCAACGGCGATGCAAAGTTGCACCCTGTACAAACACAGACTCAGAATTAAGCACATGTTGGAGGCAGTGGAAAGACTTTACACATCAGCCCAAAATAAATACAAGTTCCTTGTTCTGTGTCCTGGCTATGAATCAAGAGGTGAGAAATGATGAGGAGCTCTGGCTCCTACATCACAGTACCTGAAACATGCCGGGAGCTATACCATGGAAATCTGAATCTCCAAGGCTTGGTCAAAAGCTGAGCCAGTTCCAGGCAATGAGGATATTCCAAAGGGAAAAACTGCACTAAACCCAAATGGCTCCAGAAGGAAGCAGGCATGTAATGCTTAGTGACCTGAAGTAAAGGTACGAAGAGCGTTGAGGTCTGCTCTTCCTGCTGCATTGATCAGTCCTGAGCACCAGGGCAGGAAAAACGAGAGACACACAGGATACCGAGGGACAGGGAAAACCCTCTTAAAGCTGCGATGTAAAGGTCACTTTTGAAATTTGCAGGCTCATTCACATACATATGGAGGACACCTGGAAAGCAGTGATTTGAGAGAAGCCTGAGAGTGAGGGAGGACAAAATGAAACGTATGTTTTAGAGGGGAAAAAAAGGCCTGTGTGGTTTTAGGCAACATATTTAGGACCAGGGATCCAAAGGAAAGGCTCTCAGGACTGTGCGGTCAGACATTAAATTGTAAGCTGTAGACAGCAGAGGGTTTTCTGTTTTGGTTTGGGTTTTTATCTTTTTTTCTTGAAGCTGCACCTTGCTTTCAGGGAACCCAGCCATGGTCCGGTTACAGCCCCATGATGAGGGAAGCACTTTAGGTTACATAACTTATCAAGAATAATGACACATAGAAAAATACCAGAAGTTCAGATGAAATAAATACAAATGGTAGCGAGGCTGCCAAATATTGATTAATGGAAGAAATAAAGTGTAAATAAAGGGTAGCATGGTATTTGTAAATCCTGCCAGTCTAGAAGGGTCTAAAAAACCACAAGGGAGAAGGATAATTTTTAAGCTGTATAATTACAAAGAGCAAAGCAAGATTCTGCCGATGTAAACTGCTGGAGGAAACCCGATGTACGCCATTGACAAGGATGAGCAAGAGCTGGCTGTAGAAAATGGTCTTTCCGACAGCAAGGGAAGACCAGCCAGGATCCCAAGTATACCACGCTGACCAGCAGTCACCTGGCATCGCACAGAGCTGCGACCAGAGCCCGCTGTGTTTGCAAACAACCGCAGAGCCAAACCTCGCTCAGACCTGCCCCCGTCAGAGGAAAGGGCTGCCTTTTGGGGCAGCTGACCTGGCACCGGGCTTGGGTTCCTGGCTCTGCCATGAGCAGCACATCATCCTCCGAGCGAGTTACGCGGCCGCCCTGAGCCTCAGCCTCTCCCACTCGCGGACCTGGGGTCACAAGGCCGTCCCACGTCCCGGGGCCGCTCGGGGGCTGCCAACATTTGAGATGGCGGGATGGGGAGCGTGAGGGGACTCATCCCGGTGGGGAAGCCCGAAAGCTGAACCTGGGCTGCGAAAACCCCGCGTCCCATGCCTGAGGGACAAGTGTGCCCACGCTCTCTCGAATAAATCTGTTCGGTAGGGTGGAGTCTGCCTTATTTTTACTCTACATGCAAATTATATCCCTCAACAACCTCACTGCAAATATTTTCTGATTTCTCACACCCTGCCCTGGGCAGAAGCAGGCTGTTTTCCCTGCAGATCCCCTGGCTTCCTTTGCAACTTTGGGTTTGGACTACTTTGATTTTACAGAAGCGAGAGAAGCTTATGAGTTGCTGGGATAAAAACAAAACCAAAACCCAAACAAGCAGCGCGGGGAGCAAGGCAGGCGAAGCTGTTCTGCCCAGCCCCGCGGGATGCCGCGGGCTCAGATCTCCCGATCGCCCCGAGCAGCGGGACGAGCAAACCAAC
>VXBC01005393.1:651619-736245 GCA_013399945.1 Ploceus nigricollis
TTTTCTTCTTTTTTTTTTTTTTTTTTTTTCCTCGCTTCTTGTCCCTCCCTTTCCTTTCTCCACCCCTTTTTACAAGAAGTTTAGTCACCATGCCCACGTCCCTCCTCCGGCCGGTGGGGATTGCATTCCCGCTTAATCCTTCTCGGCAGGGCCGTGCATCCAGCTGCCCCCGCCTCTGCGCCCTCCCGTTCCAGCCCCCAGCACCTTTCCTCGCTGTCAGTCTCCCCTGGAATTGCTGCCTTCTCCTCACGCCCCGAGGTATCGCCTGTCACTGTCAGAGGACATCTTGGGCCTCAGGCAGCCTCCCGCCTCGCCCCCCATGCACCCTGGGTCTGCCCCCAGCCCTGAGGAAAGCTCCTGTCCCATCCCTTCCCGTGTCCTATCCCCTCTCGGGGCCCGTGCAACATGTGGGTGCCAGCCTCGGCCTTCTGGCACAGCTCGAGGTCCCCCTCCCTTCCCCCTCCACGAACTTTAGCTGATGTCGGGAGCTGGCGGACGGGATTGCTGCCAAGAGGGGAAGAAAAGCGGAAGATGTGCTTTGGGAGCTCTCCCAAACCACTCCAGGCCGTGCACGGGGCCAGTCTCTGCGACCTGACTCGGAACGCTGCACGGTGGCCTCTTGACCCCCAAAAGAGCCTCCACCGCCAGCCCTGCGGCAGCCGCCCTGCCTGAAGGCGAGTGGCTGCAGCTGGTGGCATGCCCGGCACGGCCGCGATGTCCGTGGTCTCACAGAGCGTCAGGAATCCTCTGTGGTGCGGCAGGACAGGGCCCGGCTATTTACACAGGCTGAGGATCCAGCGGAGCTGACCCTGTGGACGCAAAACCTGCCCTGTGCTCACATGCTGAGAAATAAGCTTGGGAGCATGTTTCTGACTTAGGCAAAGAAGGAAGTTGTTCTTTCACTTACGTATTTAGATTTAACCCTTAACCAGGAAAAAAACCTAGAGTTTCTCTATAAGAAATAATTTCTCTATAGTTTTCAAATAAATAAATAAATAAGTCTAATATAAAAGTCTATAGTTTTCAAATAAATAAATAAATAAATCTATAAATATAAGTCTATAGCTTCTCTTTAGTTTTCAAATAAATAAATACATTCGAATGCAGAAGATGAAGAGCATATTAAAATCTCATCCTTCGTTGGTGGTGCCATTGTCTGATTTCTGCTCAGAGGAATGATATACTCAGGACAGAAACAGCTGCTGAGCTTTTTTCCTGTAGCTAGTGGAGGGCCTGCCTGCATGGCAACATCAAGCTATGACCTTCAGCCCTAGATAGTTTCCAGGGGCCATAAAGCCTTTTTAATCTCCCTAAAGTTGCTTGACCCCCCAATGTCCTCAGCAAGCGTTGGGCCCTGCCTGATCTGTGCTCGAGCAGGTCCTGCTTGAGGTCCTTGTGCTCCTGCAGGTCCTGGCCTCATTCTCTGACACCATGTGGCTGTTTGGGCACTGGTGGCCCCTAGGGGAGTTGGATGCTCCACAGTGGGCTGTGGCTCAAAGCAACACTTCATGACGTGCCTGGCTTAGGGCCAGTGACTGCTCCTGATGCCCTCACTCTGCTGGAGGTGACTGGGCAAGGATCATGCTGATAGGTTTCAGCAAGCCATCGAGCTTGCAAGTGCAGTGTCAGAGCCCTGTCACCCTGCCTGAGGACTCAGGGTCTCACCACACTTGGGCTGGACAGGCTGCTGGTCCAGAACAGAACTGAGCTGGGAGTGAGGAGTAGCAGGGATGGCCGCAGCACCCAGCTTGCCTGGTCGGCAACAAATGCAAAGCCGACTTCACCAGGGCTTTGCAAGGTAAGGTGTGACATGTGCAAAGGTGTGTGACCGACTGCTGGCAGCGTCGTAGACCTGGTTGGTCCTGGAGGGAGCCCACAGAGAGGGAGGGACAGCACCGGGGCAAGATCCTTCTGCCAGAGCCTCGTCCACTCATTGCTGAAAACACGCAGCTCTGTGCCAGCAGGGATGTCTTAAAATGTTTGTGTTTATGGTACAAGGAAATGCTTCTTTTCAAACAGAACAGTCTGTTAAGTCTCTTCCCCTCTTCACATTTAGCACAACACCAATGCTATAGACTGTGTTTATTTACCAGCTGCTCGTTCTAACCAGAGATTTACAAGAGCAACTCACACTCTCACGAGCAGTTAGATGTGTTACCAGCTTGCTCTGAAGGTGTCAAGTGAAGACTTTGAAGGTATGGAGTAAAGCCAAGCCCTGTGCAGCTCAGAGGAGCTCCAGAGCAGTCGGTATTGCACATCAGCTCAATTACTTTTGCATTCTCACCCCTGATCCTGCCTGAAATATTTCTTGTTTGGGCTGAAATTTCTCTCATTTTCTACCACTATGTGAAAATAGCCTCTTTTTGAAAGCTCAGACATTTTCCTCTGAGTTAAATTTTATGTTTCTGAGCCAAAACCCACAGAAGCCACTACTGGGTGCTTTACAGTCTTAATTATGGATTGCAGTAGATTGTTAGAAACGAAAATGTGAATGCTATAAAATATGAACCAGGGAACGTGTAGCACTGTCAATTCTCTCACAATTATCACATATATCATTCTATGTAGCACAGATAAAACCTAAACATTTATACCAGAACTGGTTTGTCTGCCTGTTCTAGAATTTCTTTTGTCTCTTACAGAACATTATTTTGTCAGCTACCTTTACAAAGCACCTGTTTTGAATAAAACCAAAATGCTTGAAATATTAAGGTTTCAAACATAACGGTGACATTTGGGTGCCTCTTGTTTCTGTTCACCACTGTGGCACACAAGCATAAACTGGACTAGCCTTTGGGAAGCTCTTATGCAAGAGGAGAGGTGGAAAACCCTGTGCAGTCTTAGCAGTGTGACAGAATGAAAATAATACCTTGGATAATTCCAGGATCCCTTCTTTGGTGATGCCTGCCATGGAAAACAAACCGTGAGCCCGGCTGACCGCTTAGCAGGGCTGCGGTCCGTATGGATCTCTTCTTACTTCCTTCCTAGAGAGAGAAAAGTGGGTATTACCTGCTAAATGCTATTCTAAAAGTTGCTATCTACACCAATGTAACACTGCAAGTTTTGTAGCTGTGTGGAAATTAAACCCCTTCAGCATCAGTGTAAAAACTCCTCTTTTACAGGAGCTTGGATAAATGGCAACTCAGTCCCAGCCAATGCCTGAATTTGTCTCCCATCTTTCCAAAACTTTCAACCCAAAAAGCGAAGGCCAGGAATGGTTTGGTGGATACACCAGAGCATCTGAGCACCACCTGTACACTCATGTTTACATCCCTAGCTGTTCTTCACTTTATCCATGCCACTGAACTCCCCTTACTTGCACATGGACACCAACACCTTGTGATGCCCCTTTCCTCAGGAGGGAGAACCAGGAGGCTCTGTGTTAAATCCAGGTCTTCAAAGTGAGGTGATAGAACCTTGGGTAGAGAAGCAACACTGAAAGGCAGATGGTTGCACCCTGGGAAACCTTTTCTCATGTGCAGGAAGGCTGTGAAGGCATTCCCTTGCCTCTGACATGCTGCTGAGGGATAGAGGATGAGATGAAGGGTTTTGATCGATCACGATCAATGGTTTTCTTTCAGTATGTGTCACAAAGGTTGTCTGGTGTTTCAGTCTGTGGACTAAATACAGGTTGTGTAAATATGAGCACCTGCCTCTCAGCAGGTAAGCAAGAAAGGCAATGCAGTGCAAAGTCAGAGCTCTGGGAAAGATCCCTCTAAATCAGGGGGATGCCCTGCCGGGGGCAGGTGGCTCGCAGTGCAGCTTCTGGAGTACCAGCAATCCATGCAGAGAGTCTGCCGTGGGACCAGGGAGAAAGGCTGCCTTCAGCTGCCTCATCACCCACTGCAGGGAGGGAGCCCTACTGCATGACCCAGCATGTGGAGCTTTCTACACTTGGAGAAAAAAGGTAGAAAAATATCTGCACATTTTAGCACAGGAGGCTCTAGTTTTATTTGAGAACTCTAGCTATTAAAATAAATCAATTAAAAAAAAAATCTATTATTTACAAAAAACCCCAACCCATACACAAAATCATGTTGTCAACTTGAAATTCTTTTCTTCCCATGAAAGGCAAGTTTCCATAGCATTCTTTTGCCCAGTCTCCTTGAAATTTTCAAACACACAAATATTTCCCATGACAGAGCAACTATAATAAAGCTCCTTAGTCACACTGGTGTGGTTTACACAACACACCTTTTACAATCCCACAAAAATGTACCACTGCTAAATCCCTGTCTGAAAACCTCAAGTCCACAGCATACAAAAGAAAAACGCTCCCAACCACCCACCGCTAGTACGTCGGATATTTGAAGACAGATATTGTGTGCAAGCACACACTGAGCTGATAGGTTATCACCAGCCACTGTGGCAACAGCTATGCCTGCATATTCCAGGGAGGAAATACAAAGTCATGGTGAATTTTTAACTTTGATGTTTATAAGATACCTGTTGACCTCTAAGACTTGAGTCATATATTCATCCTTGGGACAAGAGCAATACTGGCATGGCCTGGGGAGCTTGCTCTGCCCAGGATACCTCAGGCCCTGGAGATGAGTCTTTAAGGCTGGCAAACACATACCGGCAGGGGGACTGAGACCCTAACCCCTTTGCAACACCCCATTACCAGCTCCCCAGAGCCACCCTGCCATTTTACCTAACAGCACACTTAATTATCCCAAACTCCTTTGAAAACTCACCTGATTGAGATGGCTCATACTTGGATCAATGGAGTGCATTCATCTGTCAGCAAGGGATCAAACCTACGTGAGCCCTTATTGCCTATTAAACATTGCAGCTGCTTCTTCCCCATCACCACTCCCCCTCCCCTTGCAGCGTATTTAAAGGGAAGGTGCAAATGCCTGACAGAATGATCCACGTGATCCTACAAGGCACATGCTCTTTTACACCCGCTGTCACTTCAGCAGGACTCCACTGTACTGCCTCCATCTCCTGAAGAGGCCTCTCAGGTGTTACGGAATGGGAAAAAACTCCATAAAAGTGCAGGGCAAGGAGCAGCAGCACAAGGCCACAGTAACAATAGTTCTGGAAATGGCAATATTCAAATACACAGCAAACAGCCCTATTTGCAAGCAGTATTTAAATGGTAGAACAAATAGCCCTCTGCTTCTGTGGGATGGTGAACTCAAGAGGGTGCAGACCAGCCTGACATGGGGTGACTGGGGGAGGCAGTGGCAAGCACATGCAATCCCAGTGCTGGGAAAGGAACCAGACTGACCACTGCCATGGTGTTGGCCTTTGACACCAAGTGGTGAGTCACTGTTTCAAGTCACTGACTTCTGCAGTAGAACTGCTCATGCTCAGAAGTTTCTAGGAAATGGAAATCTTCAGCCTAAGGAAGTCTTTCACCAGACTGGAAGTGAAGTGTGATGCACATTCAAGCTCAGCACGTAGTGCAGATACCTCCAAAGACAAAGGTGTTTTGCCACTGACTTGCTTGTTACTAACTCTACAAGCAGAATCATCTTTTCCTACAGCTTACCTGTATGGATGAAAACCAGTCAGCATTAAACCTAAGGAAACCTTAAAACAGCTTCTAAGCTAAACCTTAGAAACAGCTTCTCTGGAAAAATAATTACTTATACATGGTTACTCACCTGGATTAGTTAACACATGATATATCAGTGTACACTGCTGACATCCAGGACCTGAACAGCTTTATTCAACAACCATGCTCCTCTGGGCCTCTGTTGACCAATTTCATAGTCTAAACCAAATTAGCTATGGATCCAAATGTATTTCCTAGAAATATTAGCCAAATGCACTCAGAAAAGCAGTTGAACTAGATTCGTTGAAATCTTGTTGCCTTCATTCCTGTTATTCATCAGCACTTACATTTGATGCAGGAACTTCTGTGATTCCACCTTGGATCAGTGCCATGCCAATCAGTTTGCTGTATCAACACATCTGTGACTTTCTGCTCCATGAACCTGTGCTGGTGCTTCATGGTTTACTTAAATATCATCATCAGTAAGTTCCATATGGGAAATTACTTGAAACATTTGGAATGCATTATACTCACCTTCATAAATGCACTAAAATATAGAGCCACTGACTCCGGGAACAGAGAAATGACATTAACAGTGTCACAACAGAGTGTAGAAATATCCCACAAATCTACTTTTCTGCAGAATCTTTTTGAATCATCTTATCATCCCTATGTAGCAATGAATTTCCACAATATATTACAAAAACACCTCCTTGTTCTTCACAACAGATGTTTTTCATGGGTAATTTTTAATCTTTCAATCTATCAGCTTCCTCACCCTTTCTAGCCCCAAATCCATTCAAACACTGCTTTTAGTTCTCCTAACCAGACTATACTTTCACATACAGTAATAGCAGTATTGTTTTTCTTCTTGGTGCACTAGGGGAGCAGGAAGATATTAACAGAAGACTGAGCAGCTTTTCTTATGGAGCTCCCTTTATTCACCTTGCTTAGAAGATACAAAAAGAACAATTTGCCTAATACAGAGTTCTAGAAAACAATCTTTCAGAACCAAATATAGGCATAATACCAATTAGCTTTATCTATTTAGCTTAATCTACAGAAAACGTATTGAGGCAGCCAGGTGCCTTCAGCCCACTGATCACTTTTGTTTAAGAACACAAGAGTCAATATTTTAAATAAAGATACTAAGATTTTGTCTGAAATTTCACCAGGGGCAGCATGAGACCTTTGACATTTAAAGCTAAGAAGTTGAAGAAGTTCAGGCAATGCAAATAAAGCAGGCATTTAGGTTTTTTACAGAATCCTTACTCAGGCAGAACCATAAGCAATTGAAGACAACCCTTAGGGGATGCACTGCTTTCTTTTAACAAACCATTTTCTCCCAAAAGGTTAACTTATTTCAAATAATAACAGGAAAGGAGGGGGGAAAGAAAGGTTAAATTAAAATATTCTGCTAATTTCTTCTCATTAAATGGGTCTCTCTTTTATTTTCCAGTCCTAAATGCTACAGTGACAGAGTTAGGAGGAATAACCAGAAAAAAACCCAAATATCACCAAGGCCCCTACACGGAACAATTTTTTGCAATCCTGAAAGTCTGTTCATATTTGAAAACTAATAAACACTGAAAAACTCCTGCAACCAACATATACTAACAGAGACCTGAAATTTAGGAGGCAAAACTCCTGAAGACAACTTGCATTGGAATTTTGCTGCCTACACAGTAATTCTCTCACCTCAGTAGTTACTGTGCTGGTCTTCCTGTGATCCTCGCTCAAATTCCTACAACTGGTGCGAAGTAGAATCGTGAGTAGCAAAAGCTACACTTTTCAAGGGGCTGAAGAGAGACTGGACCTATTAGCCTGTGGGGGTAAGGATGCTGCATTTATACTAACAAACTAGAGTCTCATCCCACTTTTTCCACAGTTAAATTGCTGTCACAATTTTTTGGCTTGTGCGAATTCACAAGTTTTCCAAACAGTGGATGAAGTTCAGCGTAGGCGAGCAGCCACTCTCACGGGCAGCTGCCATGCTTTAGAAAGCAGCAGCTTAACCACGGACCTGGTATTTCAGTCTCATGACTACAAAGTTCTCTCTGGCACTGCAACTGCTCGAGAAGTCAGAAAAAAGAAGGAGAAGAAAAATCCAAACCAAAACTGTGGCACAGAAGACATAGGAGGAGACCCTGAATGAAAATGGCAGTAATGCCACAGGTCTAGGAGCCAAAGAAATTGAGCAAGTTCAGTCTACCACCTGCTATGTAAAAAGAGTTAAGGCTAAACAATTTCTGTGCATTAAATGTCTCTCCTGTAACAGCTCTGTTGGTGTGATTATCTTTTTCAGAGAAGAGCAGAAGTAACAAGACAAGGCAGGTATACAAAACTTTTTATTGACAACAGAACAATAGAGAGGAATGTCACCACTTCCCATTCCTCAGGAATGTCTCCATTTCACAGTCAGTCTGCTAAAAGCATACTTTCATGGTAACGAGCAACACGAAGGCATGGAGCTGTCTGTAACCTCCAGAGAAAAGTTCCATCAGTGCAGTGCAAGAGGACTGACGGCGCGCACATGAGCAGCAGGCCCTGTCACAACACAGCTGTGGCAGGAACAGCGTATGCAGAGCCAACAGGCACAGACACAAAGCAGGCAGACGCCTCAAGTTATCTCCATTATCTCCATCTAAGGGTGATACCCAACCTGTTATTCCATCCATATTCTGTTTCAGGTGGGAGTACTTGCTCTTTTTTGCTTTCCTTGTCCTCAAAGACATCCATATTTCCAGCTGAATGGTACCGTGTCAGAGAACACCTGAGCTTTTATATTTTGCTACCTCATACCAGTTCATGCATGCACTTGAGTTTACTTTCAGAAGCTTACATTGACATATGGAGGGGGAAAAAAGTGCTGTATAAGAAGAAAAGGATTTAGTTGTTAATGCTTCCTTGCTAAGAAAAATATTTGGTAGTTGAATATACTCCCTGTAATGTCATTTTCAAATAGTATGTAGGCAGTCTACTTAACATTTTAAAGAAACTGCACATCAAACTCAGCATAATTTCAAACATTCCAAAATTAAATTTGAACTGAAATTCAGTCTAAACAACAAAATATCTTCAGTTTTCACAGTCCACAGAACTGCAGACTGAGTGCAAGATGAAAGCTGTCTCTCTCCTGTGTAAGGTTTCCTCTGCCTGCAGAACTGTACTGGGGACCCTGTGTAGTAGCTTACACATTTATTGATTTATCATGTATTTCCTTTACTTAATGGTTGTGCCTATGGATGTGTAGACTTGTAAAGTGCTTTAAAATAAAACAAAGACCTCTACAAAAGAAAAAATCCCTCAAAAAACTACATAGATGTGAGAATTTGATCTGAAGGACTTTGTACAGCATTTACAATGTCGGCATAAAGCATGTGAAACATGAGCATTCCCTGCAGACTGATGCAGTGCAAGCAGTCTCATACATTAGATACTGCGATTCCTCTGGATTCAAGATGCACAATACTTACAAAAACAACCCTAGAAGCACAGACAAATGCTGGTGGCTCTTCCTCTTCTTTTTAGAAACATAATTAAAAAATCTGCATTACTCTCTCATAATTTAAATACATAAGTAATCTCCACTTTTATTACTTCATGACAATGACTTCAAATTTACATTATTTTAAGTACCGTCAGAATAGCTCCATGTATAATACAGATATTTGCTGATATCCTGTCAGAAAATAAAAAAAACCAAAACCTTCCACTATATAAAAAAAAAATATTCTGGAAAGACAAGAACACAGAACAGGGACTTGGTACAGACTATGATTTCAGTTTTATATCAACCACAGTTAACCCAAAATTAACAGATACACAGCGATATTCAAAAGCAGTGCAAATATCTTTGGAGGTTAGAATAAAATTATACTACAAGAACATAAGACAGAAGAAATTAAAAGGCAAGTACTTCAAGTACAGGAACCAGTCTCTGTGAGGTCCACCTTAGTGTTAGCTGGGAGTTCCTCTTCCCATCTTACTTCTTCCTCTGGAACACATTAGCCAACATTGCACCTGATGTAGTCAGCTGGCCCATTTTGTTCAAAAACTTGGTCTTTGTATCTTCACTTACCAGGCTCGCTGCAATTGACATCGAGCTAGGAAAGGAAAACATTTAGTGGCATGAGACTACAAATTAAAAAGAACATTATGTTGTTATTTATTAAGCAACTAAGTTGTCTTTGTGTTTCATAGGTTTCAACAAAAAAGACCAGTCTGTGAAGAAAAATTGAAAATCCATCACTACCTAGTCCATATATACACTGTTAAATTTATTATAATGTGCTCACAGTGCCTGTGAAAATGGTAAAATATTTTTGTGCACGCTAATTTTTAGTACCTTCAGATGTCACCACATTAGCATTCGCTACCTACTGGGGAATTGTTGTAGTGACAAATACCTCTGTGAAAGACTGGCTTTGCCTTCTCACCAGAAATGCTAATCCTTGTGTTTATTTAGTGTAAGTTCACCAGTATTTGTTCAGACACAGACCTTTCTAACCCAAGTAACCTGCCCTCAACAGTGACGTTAGCAGACGTGTAGAGACGAGCAAAAGCAAGGTAAGTACAAAACAGTGACCTCTCTCTTTAATTTTTAACTCTTTATTTTCCAACTGCTTTCACCTGAGCAGTTAAAAACTGGTGAGGACTGTCAACATAGTAACTCTCAATAAATCTGTATTTTATATTGCTTGATCAGCTTTCCTTTGATCTCCTTATAAATTTCTTGCAAACCCTACCTTGAGCCCTACTGGGTCAGCCCCTTGCTGGGTAAGGAGCTTCTTCTTCTGGTTGTTGTGAAGGTGGCTCCTGTTACCTGTGCTTGGATGTTCCTAATTGAGACATACTAGATAGGACAATGGAGAGTTCATAGCTTTCTCACAAACTGGACTGGAAGGAGCAATCCAATCAAGGCTGAAGCTACAGGATGCTAAGCTTTGAATAATATATTAAGAAATTATCCCTATTATGTGAAATTAGCAGATTTAAAATTTTTTTTAATTAACAACATATCAGTGAGCTCAACTTCAGATATATAAAACTGTTTAGCACAGTAGGAGTCATCTGTCTCAAGACAGAGCAAATGTACATAGCAGGAATATTAACAAATATTCCATACTTCCTATATTTGTAGTCAAAATGGCGAGTGTTTTTCAACATTGGACAAGGACAATTTTAGAAAACATTACCAAATAAATTCTCCCTTGTGAACTGTCGCCCTGTTCTTTTAAAAGTTTTAAGTTCTCTTTTAAAGTTCATCTAAGCCTTCTGATGTTTACATATTTGTTATGGACTTTCTCACACACTTTCATGTAAAAATAGATTGTTTTTCATTCCTTCTCCACAGGAGGAGAGAACTGATGGATTGCTGATCTAACAGTGTGGTTGGAGAGGTAACTTCATCCTCCAATCCATGGTCACCTTTGAAATTCTATAAATGACCGAGGTCCGAATAAAACTTCCCCTTTCTGCTTCTGAACTCATAGTGAGTATGTGTGCTCATTTTGTGTCGAAGTGACAGTGAACTCAGCGTGGACTCTGCATTTCAAAATTATAGCTAAGACCACAAAATCTGTCTTACTGGCAAAGGCCAGATTCCAGGAACTGACTTTTCAGTCTGAAAAGTTATAAACAGTTCTGTTAGACGCACTTGCACCAAGGAGATAAAACTGAAGTTAACTCTGAATTGTTTCAACAGAACTTGAATGATTTCTTCAAAGGTAGAAGGGATGCACCCAGTACTTTCTCCCATTTCACACTACAGAAAAAAGGTGCTTAGTAATAATGATTTCTGGTTCTTTTTTAAAGTACCTTAAAAATAAAAGGGAAGCTTCTCACTAAAGCTGTATTGTGGATTTGCAAATAGTTTAATTATAAACTTTTAAAGTAAAATATTTATTTCAGGCACAATCATGTAGCCAGACATTTTTGGCTTGATTAAACATCTCCAGTCAACTAATGAATCACATATTTCCAGCTGATAAAACTCAGCTGGGAAATTACTGCTACAGTAAGATGGATGCCTTCTGCAATTTCCTTTGATTTCATGATAAAGCAAGGGCATATAAATTATGTAAGTAACAGTTTGCACTCACTATCAATCAGCTAGTTAAGGACAAGAAGCTATCTCAGACTATGAGACTCTATCCTAGAGTTGTGTGTAGTTATGAAAACTTATTTTGGAAATACTGTACATTCCAAGCATTAGCAGCATTAAGAAAATAAAACTGATCACTTCAGAAAAGAAAGCCTAGCAACTGGTGACAAACCTGTAGTTCTAAACAAACTGTGCTTTCATTAGTCTAATGATCCTGAATAAGACTGAGGAAAACAAGGAGGTGTTCCATTGGTTCTTGAAACAGTTTGGGGGATATCACGCATCTGATGTCAAAAATTAAACAGTAATAACTACAGAGCCTAGAAGTTCATGTTTTCTAATACTGTTACTGTAAATAGAAACATAATCCACAGCATCCTGCATACTTAAAAGTTTAAATATCCAAAATAAATAGCCTCCAAAGTACTTCCATTACTATGCAAAGCAATGGAAGTATTTAAACATAGCAAAATTTAAACATAGCAAAAATTATTATGAAATCAAATAATTTGAGTCTCACATCTTTAAAAAGTAATCAAAGAACCCAACAAAGCAACAGTATATCTTGTTTAAAACAATCCATTATTTAAAAGCCAAAACAAAATCCAACCCACAAATAAAAATAATGTGTAAACATCAAATTTTTCCTGGTGTCTAGATGAATCATATGCTACACAGAGTTCTGCCTGTTTTATGGGGAAGCTCTAGGCCAAAACAAACATTCCTAATGGGCATTTCATAGCAATCAGTTTGTAATGTAAGTTGTTACCCATGATTAAAATATCTTGTTAATTGCTACAAAAAATGTTTAACAAAAGTGGCTATCCAATATTTAAAAATGCAGTTTAATCTTCTGAAAAAAATATTTCTTTGATCCCATATTATTTGACCAAGCTTTTCTAACAGCAAGGGGAAAATACAAGATAAGAACATCAGAAGATTTCTTTTGCACCCATTTTGATTTCTGTATGTGCACTGCAATACTGTTAACAAACCCCAGTAATTTATATCCCAGTTGTATTTAAATCCTTTTTCAAATATGTATTTGTCACTGAAATTAGGAACTGAAATTAGCAAGCACTTAGCAAGAAAACAGAGATATTTATGTATATGAAAAGGTCATTTCTTCAGTGGTAAAATATTTCTTGTTAATTTTGTACAGTACAAGACTACAACCATAGCCTGACGTTGAATAAGAAAGGGGAAGGCTAATTAAAGAACAAAGAAACAGATTGCAAAGACTTATCCTTTTCATATGTTAGTTTTCAGCAGTTGCATTCTTAAAGAAAATACATTAGATGTTGTATGAGGTTTGCAGTTATCTGTTTCTGCAATGGCTTAATAGGACTGACTGTCATTTCAAAGTATTTACTACTAGTAAAGCCTGAAGTATTTTACTTGGTGCCTGAGAGACTGACCCTTTTTCTACTTTACGTTTCTTGTGTTGAGTTCTTCTACACCTTTCTTATTTTAGTCATTCTCAAACTACCAGTTGCTTCCAGGACCATGGGTGACCTCTTTCAAGAAGTAAATTCTATCAGTTTTTTACAGATAAGGAAGTACGACATGAACAAGCTTCAGTAATTGTCTCAATTCTCATGACAAAGCACTGGGATTGAGAACAGATTCTCTTTTCAGACACCTTCTCACACACTTCCTTGGCAACACTGCTAAGGATTTGTTAAGTTATATAATAATCCATAAGAATTTACCTGCTGGCATGCCATTCCAGGCAATAAGCAGGCAACAGAGCACATACAACTCATCATATGACACTGAGCATTCCAATGAGCATCCAACGTGGGTCTGTTGGCTACTTTTGTTATCAGGAAGTGCACACAAATGATACCATCTCTACACATGAAGCAAATGGATGCACGTGTGCCGTGTGTCTGCTGCCTCCCTGGAGAGCTGGCTTTACTCTGTATTTGTGGAAAGGGTGTTTTACCAAAGTGCAACACAGGTGGCATTTTCCCAAAGTCAGCCTCCTGCCTAACCAGCACTTACGCAGGGGTCAGTTTATACACCGGAGAAACTGTTCTTGTGTGCACCAGTCCTGTGCAAACCCGCCTGCTCTAAGCACTTAGGCCAGGCACTCCCTGATTTCTCAGATTCAGGACAGAAATTTAAATACAGCTTTAAATGAACAAAAAATTAAGAACCAAGAACAACACTCCTATAAAAAGAATGGTTGTCTCATGTTTTACACTGGAGACAGAAACAGCCACTGTATTAAAGTTTCCAAAATCTATTTTCAAATAACAGCATATGTCAGTGCAGGATTTCAGGTCACAAATCTTGGACACCATTATGGAATACACTCTGCAGAACACTACTCTGGAGGCACACAGAAAAAGGGAAGTGGAAGTCTTACCCTTGCGGTTCTTGGACGGTCTTGTTTTCCACTTTCTGTTCACATTCTTTTATCATGGAGCTCAAAATAACCTAAGACACATAAGGAAGAGAGATACATGACATTTGACATTTTTCCTTTAACATTAACACTTCTTATGAAATCTACTCTGCAAATAATTCTGACATTAGCAGAACTCTTTAAAACATTTCCCTGTTTTTTTTCAAGTGCCTTTGAGTTCCAGTTATCTGATAATGCCTTGTGGTTAGAAACAACAAAAACGTTCAAAATAACTTCAGGAAGAAAACGTTTTCCAAATAGTTACAGAAGTTCAGGACTCCATCCTTTTGCCCCAGGCTTTTAAAAACAGAATTAAAACAAACCCACATCTGTGACACACTATATCTTCATGAACATTATGCATGAAAGAAAAAGCAAGGAAAGAAAACAGTGTGATGGTATCCTAAGACATCATCTTAATGGAAGGAAGTGCTAAAATCAACTTGATACCATTCCACTGATGTCTTCCAGAGTTCCTATGACTCATGCTTTTTCCTTTTATTTAAGCAATTACAGTGTTAAAGGTTTCTGCAGAATATTTAAGACTGAAGACACCTCCACACTGACATTTTTAAATTTATCCAAAAATAAGGAAATGATTCCCAACAGCAGGCTTTAAAACAAAATCATACAGTTAATTCATGGGACAGATAAATGACTCCCTGTTCACAATAGTACTGTTTTAACACATTAAGACAAAAGTGTTTTGTCTTAGGTTGCAAATGCAAGATGTGGGTGGGGGTGTGTATTCTATTGCCATCGTTAGAGGTGGGACAGTTATCTTCTGTTAATTGGGCAGTTTTCTTTATCTCTTCCACAACCAATCCTCCCTCCAGGAGGTATCTTCTGTTAATGGGCCACTGAATCTCACTGCATGACTGATAAAATTACATCATCCCATTGTGAGATACTCCGCCCAAGGGGAGGTGCCAAGCATTCTTTCCTGGATATAATCTGAGATTTGGAATACCACAGGCAGCCTTTTCCCATTGGATTCCCAGAGGAAGACCAGACCCATCTACACCACACTGGACCTTCAGAAGAAAACTACACCCTTCTACAGGATCACTGCTTCAACACAACCACATCTGCCACTCCAGGAGGACTGCAGCCACCATTTCAATTGGACTGCTACCAACACCCTGACCCACAGGGTGTCAGGTCGTATTCTGACTCTGACAGTGTTGTTCTGTATTACTGCATTTTTATTTTTACTTTTCCTAATAAAGAACAGTTATTTCTACTCCCATATCTTTGCTTGAGAGCCCCTTATTTTCAAAATTATAACAATTTGGAGGGAGGGAGTTTACATTTTCCATTTCAAGAAAGGCTCCTACCTTCCTTAGCAGACACCTGTCTTTTCAAACCAAGACATGTTTTGAAACACTTAGGCAAAAAAGTTAGAATGCAAAGCATGAAACTATAAATATATACATATACACACATATATACACACTGCATAAATGGAAACTTCCTCTGCCACAGCTCAGAAGAAAGCAAAATACTTTTTTGAGATACTAAACTTAAAATCTCAAAGCTACAAGCAATTAAAATTAGTACTGTCTTACCAAACCTGAATACATACAAGAAAGGAAAAAACCTATTTTCAATCTCTAAAATACAGATCAGTCACTAATGGTTGCTACCAACTGATAAGTATTTAAAAATGTATTTGTATAAATTAAAATGCTGGTTTCTGTCAAGTCTGCAGCACAACCATTAATTACACTGATAAGATGTGGCCTGGTCTGCAGACCTGTTCCACTGCTCACTCTATTTATCCAAAATACTTCAGCATTTGAAACATTTTAGGTAGCAGGTGTTACACACCCTTGAGTGTTTCAGAGAGCCGCATTCAAACAGGACTACAACTCTTCCTGCTACATTTGCTGTCCTCCATTTGCATAAAATGTTATACAAATACTTAACGCTCAAGAGTACAGAGGTACAAGATAAATACATTCAGAATTCTAGTGAAAAAACAAGCTTTTTGTTCTGTATCAAAAAAGCCCTGAAATTTTCAAGCACAGCTGCCATAATTTTTGTTACTTATCATTTCCACCTGTGCACTGAAGCTTTTCTACATTTTTATACATCTGCATCCAGATGTTCCAAATATCAACAATATGAAGCCTTGATCAAAGGGGAGAATAATTCATCAAGGACCCAGGATCATTTCAGTAACAGGATGGCTTTCCCATCCATTGCACAGCTCCTTCTGGGAAGGCTGTGTAGTTCTTGGATGAAGTGGAGCAATTCTTGCCTCTTCTGCAAATTAATTTCTAAATTTCTACATTATGGCTTTGCACATACTGCTCAAACCTATTCCCTTGGGTTCTCCTTGTTTGGTCATAGGACTGATTATGAAATCACATCTCCTTAAAGAGAAATATTTTAGAGCACTAACTCTATATTTAGAGACACTTAAGAGACTTAGCATGCTGAAGTCTTATAAACAATACTGCAGTATATGGACTAAATATTTTTACCAAGTACTGACTCACTATCGTGCAACTTAGATCCACTTACTTGGAAAACCCATAGAAGGCAAGTGGAAAATGAAGAAGAAGGGACTTGACATTGAACTAGAGATGCTGGTAAAGTGTCTGAATGCCTGCACAAGGTGAAATGTTTCCTTTAAAGATGAGAAGGTATGACCTAAATGCCCAACTTACACTTTTATTTATATGAAAGAAAGGAAAACAAGTATGAGGTATGAGTGGTAAATTCTGCCAGACAGGACCACACAAGCCAGTTCCAAACACAACAATGTTACCCTTTCAAGATGAGCATAAACTCTGTACTGACGTTAAAGCCATTAGAGCTAAGACTGTGATTTAGAAAATGTGTGTTTGTCAAGTGATATGCCATTTGAATCATGAATAACACCATAGAGGCCAAAATAGTGAAAAAAGCCTTAATTCTGTTTATGCAAATGTCTAATTATTTGAGACAGTAAATGACATTCATTTCAGAAAACATGATTTTCAGATAGAAGGCTTCCAAGACAGACACTAGAACTCACTGGGTCTCAGAAGCCTCTATCATGATGCCTACAAACATCCTATTGAAGTGGAAAGCTGATCAAGCACTAGATATCCATTTATACAAAAAAAGGGATAAAAATTGTAAAGCCTGTAGTGAGTTTTCTAACCCACTGGAGCAGTAGTAAATATTTTTTATTTTATATTGCTCTCTGGCTAAAAAGCCAAAGCATTTGGCACCATGACTGAAGTCACTTAAGCACAGTAATGCAGAATGTGGTAATGGAAGATTGAGAGCTGTCTTTACTTACTGATTTATTTTATATCCTATTCCAGTCCTCAGTTCTCTCTCTGACTACAAGATTCAAACTCACTCAAACCCCTTGTTCTAATTCAGGGTATTTTTTGAACTGACTATGTCTTTAAACCTTAGAAGTTACACTAACTACAAAAATGAAGTAGCAGTATTCAATCAATTATCCCACTGGTGAAAGAAAATGAAACTTTTGCCTAACTGCAGCTTTCAGATATATGTTTAAGACCTCCCAGTCCATCTTCCACCTCTCTCTGAACACAGAGTATCTATCATTGCCACACCTCCAGTGCTGCCTGTGGTATGGAACACAATTCTGTTGCCTTTGAGTGATGCTGTTTCTTCTGACTCAGCCTTCTGAACTCAGGTTCTTTCAGGTTGAAAAGTTCCTCCAGTAATAATATACAGAAAAGAAAAGATTGATACTATAGACTTTTATATGGCAAACATAACTGGAAGAAGGAACTTTGTTACTGAATATAAGAACTTAGGACTCCTAGAGAACACAGTCATCTCAATTCAGTCACTTTTGCAAATACAAGGAAAATAAAATAATTTTCTGACATACAAAGTAATTCATGAAAGTGCAGTATTAACCTTCAAAGACTACAACAGTTCCCTTCTGTACATTCTGATTAAATCTTTTCCTCCATCCCTTGAAATGTTCATCCTGTTAAGATTTTCCCCAACATGCAACAAAATGACATCTCTTTTATTTCTGCTACTGACTTAACATCTCTTTGTTTCAACCTCTGTTAGTATTCATCCTCTTCAAGTACTTACCAAAAAGGTGCATATGGCCAAGATTTTCAAGTTATTCAAGCTGGCTTCTTTTGCTAACTTTTTTGGGTTTTTTGCTGCTTTCTGTAAGCTCCTCCTACCAGAGAAGATTTTGTTCACTCCCATGTTGTCCTGTCTGCTTCTTTTAATCTGCTCTTTACAATTCACAGAGTGGTTGAGGTTGGAAGGGACCCCTGGAGGATCATGTGGTCCAACCCCCTGCTCAAGCAGGGCCACCTGAAGCCAAATGCCGAGGAAGAACATGTCCAGATGGCTTTTGAGTATCCAAGCATTTAGACTCCACAACCTCTTTGGACAATGTGGGCCACTGCTCAGTCATTCTCACAAAAAAAGCCCCAAAAACCCAGCTCTGCCCATGGTTCTCTGGTCTTGTCACTGAGCACATTGAGAAGAGCCTGGCTCTGTCCTCTTTGGACCCTCTCTTCAGGTACTGATAAAATTCACCCAAGCCTTCTCTTCTCGAGGCTGAACAGTCCCAGATTCCTCATTTTCTCCTCCAGCCCTTCACTGGACTCTCTCCACTAAGTCCATGCTTTTGTACTGCAGAGCCCAGAACTGGACACAGTAATCCAGATAGGAAGTGTACCCCAGGTATTTTAGGACTCCACTTCCCTAATCCTTAATAGTATCTTTCTGGCACGCCACAATTTTTATCTACATTTCCTTGGATATATTGTAGCCAATGATTTTAGTGCATCCTTGGTTTGATTAACATAAAGATGGTAAAAACATTTCCTTTTTCTTCAGTCTAGGAAGATCTGTGTTTCGACATGCATTTCTGATGGTTGAGTATTTGTCTGCAGAGATCCTCAGCTTAGAAATATATTTTACAAGATTTTATTGGTTTTGAAATCATGTGACCTATTCTTTATCAAAGAAACCTCCTCAATGTCATGTTTTGAAACCACTTATGAGCAGTTCTCCTTAACTTCTGTTTTTAAATGCCATCACATTTCAACTTCTGCCACCTACATCTCATATTCAGTAAACATAGTTTACTGCTCACCTCATGCTCTGGAGAGAGATGTTCCATGTCAGTTCGTAAACACTTCAGTCCTGGTAAAAAGTGATTGACCATTAAATCCTCTGAAATAACTAAAACCCATGTTGTTAAGGTATTGTAAGGATTGCCTTTTGAAATTACACTTTTCTGTCTTCTGAAAATGTTGCTTTATGGAACACAAGGGCAGCAGCAAAACTAAGAAAATGGAACAGCATTTGACACTTCATGACTAGTAAAAAGGAAAAAAGATCTTAAACATATTTAACATCATGTATTTCATACATCCATATAATTCTTTCAAGATTTTTTTCTTGATTTATTAAGATCAAGAGTTTTGTTTTTTTAGCTTTGTTTTTTGAAGTATCTATCAGTTCCACTGTATGGGGTCTGGCTGAGCTGGAGTTCATTTTCTGCACAGCAGCCCTCAGTGCTGTGCTTTGCACTGGTACCTAGAAAGGTGTGGGTAACACACCAGTGCTTAGGCTACTGCTGAGCAGTGCTGACACAGCATCAGTGCTCTCTCTAAACATTCCCCCCCATCAGTAGGCTGGGGGAGGGCACACAACCTGGACAGCTGACCCAAACGGACCAGAGGGATGTTCCACACTGTATGATGCCTATTCAGATATAAAAACTAAGAGAAAGTGGTGGTGGCAGGGCAGGAGACCATTTGTTATTATGTTTGTGATCTGGAGCAACTGCTACATGAGCTGAAGCCCTGCTTCCTGGGAAATAGCTGGAAAGTAGAGAATAAATCTTCTGTTTTGTTTTGCTTCCATGCATAGCTTATGCTTTATTAAACTGCCTTTATTTTGACATGAGTTTTTCCTCCATCTGATTTTCCCCCCCACCCTCACCCATCCTGCTGAGGAGGGGAATGAGAGTGGCTTGGTGGGCACCTGGTGTCCAGCTAATCCATGATATTCATCATCTTGGAAAACCCCCCCCTTATGTTGAATAGATCATGTTTTATATCACAGATTCAAACACAAACTTAGTTATTTCTCTAATATTAAACTTCTCTCACCACCAGAGAAATAACAGCTAGACTTCCCCTCAAAAAAGGATACAACAACAGGAAAGAGCACTGTAGGACTCAAACAGGTGGGTAGCGATATCCAATCTCTTCGAATCAACAGACTGCTGGTTGTTGACCAAGGCTAACTTGTGCAAGTGTGGAATAACAACTGGAAAAGTAAATACAGGAATAAGTATTTGAAACTGCTTTCACAGACTTGTTTAGCATTAAACAGGTGCTATGTGGAAACTGCAGGCATTTGAAACTTCACACATCAGCATGGAATAAGAACTGCAAACAATTGCTTTTTTATGGGATTGCCCTTGCACATTTAATGGATTGACTCAAACTTGAAATAAAAATCTGTGGTAACACCACCTAAAATAAAAAGGTACCCTGGAGTACCTTTGAAATAATAATAGTTTACAGAAAAGAAAGAAAAACCCCATCAATGTAACCAGCATACCTATTAGCTTTTGGACAGAGAGAAGAAGACTGCATCTTCCCATGGATGCAACTTACATTCGTCTCTAAATCTGGGCTCAGCGTTAGGTCCAACTCTTCCAAATGTTTTTATGATTTCTGTATGTAAAGAATGTTGGTCTTGATACTGAGGGTCCTCCAGGAAAGATGCCAGCTGCATTTTTACTCTCTCCAGAAGCTTAAAAATTCCCAGAGAAACAGAAAGAACACAAAAGAATGAAGATGCTAGAAATTGTTATGATCAGTTCAGAGTATGTTTACAATCTTCTGTACTTCAGATGACAGATCTTGGACTTTCTTCTAATTTACAGATTTTTTCTAAGAGGATGTTTCAAACTCTTCAATGCACCTCTACGTTTTAAAGACTGTTACCAGGGTTTGAATCTGATCTGTCTTTTAACAACAGACAGGTGCTCCCATATAGCTGATCTTTCCTCCTGAGGTTTCCTTGAGTCTGATACTCCCTTTTTTTACCTGCTATTACAGTTTCCCTCGTACTTAATAACTAATAACTACAGAGTTTTCCTGTTTAATTAGAAATCAATTAATAGAATTTTTTTGGTAATGTATCTCAATTAATAGGTTGAAAATTTTTTTGCAGAGGACAGATATGCAAAAGTAACCATCATAAAATCAATGAAATTAAAAAGATTTCTTCAACTGAAGGCTAGAAAACCAAAAATGAGATAGGCATTTAATTTGGATTCAAACTTGAAAAAAGTAACATTTTATGATACATTTCGGAAGGTGCTATCACCTCTGTACTGTAAGGGTTATTATAATTAGTGCAATGGATACAGTAATTTCTGTGTGGTAACAAAACAATATTCTTCCCAACTGATTATAGGCAAGCTGCAAAATTCTAACTTTTCCATCGTCCAAGTACGTCTGAGTCATCACTGACTTGACTCACATTACTCACATTTCCTCAAACACATTCTTTTAAAGTATGTTGAAATTACGGGAAGAATGCAAGCTCTGCAAAAAGCTGCAAGGACTTACAGACTGCACAGTTGTTATATGAAATCAAATCCAGTTTTCTACTGTTTACAGCGGAATCCTGTCTTCAGAATTCTTATCTATTACCATGGTATCATTTAAAAAATGAGGAGGAATTGCATCTCTGCATTATCTTCAAGGAATACTTTGCTAATATCATTATGTCTTTCAGTGCCATCTTGGACACCAAGGGCTAAACCAGCACATATGACTGGAACAACAAGAGTCTTCTGTTCTTCTAAAGTATCTGGGAGCCAAGCAGGACACCCTAAAGCACTTAAAAAAGTATAATATGCAATAGTACAATATGTGGATGTTTTTGGTCACCATTTTAAAATAGAACTATTTCATTTGGAAATAATGGAGTTAGATTTCACAACTGTGCTGGAGAAGGTTTTAAAAAACATTTTGAGCATGGGATTTCCCATCTTCTAGTACAGGCCTCCCCTCTACTTATCTGTCTCTGTTTGTTTATGTTTGGTTGAGATTTAGAAGGAAATGTTTTTATTAGTTACAAGGGTTGGTTTGTTCAGAGAGGAAAAAAAAAAAGAGCCCATTGCAAAACCAGAAAGGGTTTTGGAAGAGAATATGAGAAAAAAGACGAAAGAAAAGAAAGAAAAGAAAGAAAAGAAAGAAAAGAAAGAAAAGAAAGAAAAGAAAGAAAAGAAAGAAAAGAAAGAAAAGAAAGAAAAGAAAGAAAAGAAAGATTTTATGACTTGCCCTTTCTTTTCTTCTGGATTTATTAAAAAATCATCCTCTTCTTTATGCTACAAAAACACAGGTGACAACAGGTGTCTTACCTCTCTCTGAATAACAGTTTCCATGATGGTCCCAAAAGCAGGGATTGTAGCAATCCTTACTGAACTACAATGGAAGAATAGAGTCTTTAAGATGTATTCAACACCAAGAACAGAATTACTTATATAAAAATTAAAAAATTAGTACTTTTAATTTACATTAGTTTCTAACAATGACAAAGGAAAAAAAAAAAAGCAGACCAGGAAAAAGACAGGATTATCTCAAGGTCTCAGTCTGAAACTCACAATTCAGGATCACTGGACAAGGTAACAAGGGCCGGAGCAACCCGCTTGTCAACTAATGCTTCACTCATGCCTCGAAGAGTCAGCTGTAAACCAGTCAACATGCAATAAAAAACGCTTTGGTAAACGTGAAGAACTGGGTTAGCTGTGACTGAGGATGGGCAGGCAGACTCTTGGGGTTGTTCTTGGTTTAGTCACCCACACAAGACATTAAAGCCACTAAGACTCTATTCATGCTGGAGCATCTGTTAGTAACAAGTTGTTAGTGAGATTAGCAAAGCATCCCTCCTTAGTTTGAAAGAAATACCACATCAGAATGTCCACGAAATGAAGTGCCACGGTTGTCTATCAGAAATGACATGCAGCCAAAACTACTCTGCATTTCATTAATGCAGATGATACTTAATTTTGCAGTAGCAAAGCTGACAGCATTACAGAATAGTAGTATCCAGCTTTCTGCCAGAAATGATGTAAGCAAATTTAAAAACTGAGAACATGATTGAATATAAACAAAAATTCAGTTACATGGATTTAAGTTTTCTATTTAAAGTTTATTCAGCATTTTTATACAGTTTAATTCCAAGTGCTGTAGTAAACCTTTTTATTTAGAAATAAGGGATTTAAAGGTTACTTTCCTTTAAAAGTAATTCAATATTTGTTCAGCTAGATTAAGAGACATAACTGATGGTTATTTCTTTCTATTTATTAAGAGGGACGCTAGATATACAAGACAGTCAGGGAACTTACATTTCAGGGTCACTGGAGAGAGTAATGAGAGCAGGAACAACTCTCTGAGCTACCAGAGTTTCATGTACCCCCTTCACCAACAGCTGAATGGTCGGAGCAGGGGGGTATCACAGGTGATGCACGGAAAGAGCGAGCACAGTATCATGGGAAGAAGAACGGCACAACCAAGAGAGAGAAAGAAAAAACACAAAAAGCAAACCAAAATTAGAAGCTAAGCAAATACTGCTACACCAGAGCTTCATAAATGCAAAGGCATGAAGAAAGCTAAAGTGGTCTGGCAATCAGCACAAACGTGACGAATTCAACAATACAATGTTTTCTTTATTTTCAGATATTTTAAAACTTGAACTCAAACCTTTAGCAAGTAACTGCATGTTTTATTTCAGATACAATTATAACTATTAATAAAGTTATGTATAATTACATACTAAAGCGATGTCAATTTGCATTTGACGATTTCATGTAAATGTTGTTCCTAACTCAACACAACAGTATTTATCATAGTAGGTGGCTGTCACATGCAACATAGAAGTCTTGACTAGGCCAAATGTGTGTAGATTTCCCCACACTGAGTGATTCCTCTCACACCTTTTACAGTGAGACAAACAGCACCTTCCCAGATGCCAAAATGTTTTCCTTAAAGTCATTCAGGACTCATTGATATTTAACAACCATCCAAGCAATATGCATGCTGGTCTGTGCAGGGAGAAAATGGAGAATCCTTGAACTATCCATGAAATGTATTTCCTCAACTCTTTTTGCAAACTAAGGAAGAGATGTATTTGTTGCACTGCATCCCAAACGTTCAAGGCTTGAAATCACAGTAAAACTCATTATCCATGAACACAACAAAGTTGTTTGAATCTGTATGTTCCCAGGTGATTTTTTTACATTACCTATGTAGTTATACACAAGCATTTGCTGCATATGTTGCAAATGCCCTTTAAATGCTTCCTTCATATTAAAACCTACTAATTTTCAAACCAAGTTGCAAGCTTTTTTCATATTCAACAAAATGGTGGGTTTCATCTTCATTAATAAAAAGAGGAAAGATTAGATATTTCCATTTTGTGTCTCATATAAGGAAGTCTGCATGTATTTGCTGGTTTTAGGAGATGAATATAAAAATCTTATCAGTAAGTTTATATGAGAAATATGAAATGTCCTTTTAATATTTATCTATATTCTGATTACTCATATTGCATAATGAACACGAATTAAATTCTAAGCTATTCCCCTGGGAAAAGCAGTAGCTGTCAGTATATCAATACCAAAACCAGACAGTATTTACATCCTCTAACTAGAGAAGATTTTACATTCTGGTATTTGTTAGAGCATTCCTGCTTTACCAACTCTGAATTTAAACCAAAGTAAGCTGTAAAACATTGGAAGGAACCTGACTTTTCAGAAGCTTCTATATAAAGCAGTCGCTCCTATTAAGCAACACTTATGTGTGCATGTATGTGTGTACATGCATGAGTGCACACAGACATGGAACAGAGTGTGGCCTCACAGACAATTACTGGAGAAGGAAGAACAGCGAGAAGCTGTGTAAGAACTTAAGACACTATTGCTGCAAAACACCTGGAGTAGCAAAGTTGCAACATCCAATACTTGTTTTTCAGAAAGTATTAGGATGTCAGTTCAACTACAACATTTTAACATTAATACATTTCACAATTATTTACATTGGCAACAACTCCAAGTGCCAATCTGTTGAGTTCATGGGCTACTCTTCAAACAGCTGTTAAGGACATAGCTCATGGTTTGCTTATGATGGTTTTACTCTCATATATAGCTTTACTAATTTTCACATTTATTAAAATAGAGAATGCTTATAATTTTCAATCTTGGACAAACAGAGACTTGAGTTTTCTTTATGAACCTTCATTTAGAGAAAAGCCTAGCAGTTAAAGAGTGCTTTGAAAAAAAACCCAAACACTTGGGATCTGTATAATTAGCAAATAATTTTGGAATGATCTCAGCTTCATTCCTGTCTGGTCTGCCACATTTTTAAGTATGGTAAAGCATGGTGAACAGATGCATTCCATCATACAGACAAAAAAACCATGCTTTATAATACAAGTGTCATTCTGAAGATATGTCCCTAGCCCTGAACCCAAACAGACCAGCAAAGCTTATGTATAAGTCAACTTATACTTATTCACGTCCAAATCAGAGCAATCAAATCTGTTTGCATCAACATTCAAATGGGAAGCTGCTGACTACAAACATTAATACAGAAGCAACAGGAACAGCTGGGTGGGCAAAGCTGTGTAGCAGCATGTAAGGTTAGAATGAGACAAACAATGTAAACTGTTACCTTTTTTTGATTCCTCTAGATAATTACTTATATATACTACAGCTTAAAAATGGTAGCACAAAGTTTCCAGCCCCAAAGGAGCAAGGGAATGGAAAGGCCCCACATCACTTCTGTGTCCTTCCAACCCTTAACAGACTGTAAAGGTTTGGTAAAGCAGTCGGGCCTGCAGTCTCTGTGCTGCTCAGAATCTTCACTGTTCTTATGCAGCTGTCCTGCAGGTCACATACTCTTCCTCCTATTATCTAATCACTGGGCTTTGCCATTCAGCAGCCTCTGAGGTTAAAGAAATTCCTTGAGTGATGGAATCTTCCAGCAGTGAAATCAACTATTACTACCTCTTTGCACAGGTGACTTCCCAAATTTACATAATACCATGTATAAATATGTATGCCATGGCTATCCAGGAAATAGCAATATGCTACTATTTTCAAGTAAGAAAAGCATTTAAAAGAAAGCTGCCTAGGCTTTGGTAAAAAATGAAATATGCTAAGAAACAAGATATGAAATGGCATGCATAGACTGCCTGAAAATAATCAACATGCAGCTGAATTTGAAAAGAAGCTGTAACCAAGAAAACAGCCTGTTGTAACTGAGGTGTTTCATATGTTTGGCTAATATTTATTAGGGTAAAAGAGCTTAGCATTATGAATAGGATATAAAAAATGCTTTTGTGAGAGGGAAAATATGCAAATAGATTGTAACAGTGTCCAAAAATTGCCTTTCCTTTTTAAAAGGAGGGGCAAAAAAAAAAAACCAACCCAGCAAAAAAGGACATTGTAGGATGTTTTCAATTTAAGTCTGAGGATGGAGCTTGTTGTGGTTGTTTACTGCTCCTTCTGCTCTGACTTGCAGAGTGTCACTAATGAAAGCTGATGGATATGTTAAGTGTTCTTTTTTTCTGAGGCAGCCTTCAGATTTGTTTTTGCAAACGGATACAAGATGTCAGGTTCAGCTAGAGGTCCCCTCCAAAGCTATCCAAACAAGACATATGTGGAAGAAATGTACAAAAAAAAGAGAAGGAAAAAGGAATGTTGATTAGAAATATGTTTCTAACACGCAAAGGACAGAAAGTTCTCTCTTTGTTCAGCCAATGGAGTATGTCCCAGAGATTTTGCATATGCCTTTTAAAATGAACATTTGATGAAACAAAGGCATGATGTGAAAATAAAAGCAAATTTACTGGGTATAAATTTCAGTCTTTATTCTGACCAAAATTTGTAGATGTTAAGGGAAAAATGAAGCTGTCATTATGAGGGAAGTAAGTGACTGTAAATTTTTAAAAAATTGTTTTAATTTCTACAAAAAATACAGAATTGGTTATATGTGTGTCTTCACCACATCTGGTACAAAGAAAACTGGTGTGAATTACAATGCAAGTGCATTGTATGAGCATACACAGGACCTACTGAAAATGGTAAGCCGTATATTAGACTACTGATGATGTGCTGAATAGCAAAAGCAGAAGTTAAAACTCAGAGATGCTTATATTTAACTACAGACCTATAGAAAGACATGCTGTTGAACAGAGAACAGATACAGAAACAACTGAACAACGACCTCCTGCTCCATCACACAGTACACAGCTTATTTAAGTTGTTTGTAATTATTAAGAATGTAGCAACATTGTCTGATTGATCCCTGTTTTAAAAAATAAACTCTAGTTTTAAAAAAGTGAAAAACAGTTTGGACAACACTTACCTCAAACATTCTAGCAGCTGTACACCGAACAAGAGCAGAAGTATGCACAACTCCATACCACAAAACAGTTAATAGTAGCTCATGATAAGCTGGGTTTGCACTAGAAGAAAACAGTTGGGCAGTTGATCAAACAAAAATACTCCCAAGCCCTGGATGTGTTCTTTACCTAAAAAATGCAGTCTTAAGAATTCCTTGTTCAACAAATCTAAAACTCCAGCATTTATCATTTCTGAAGGATACAAAATACTTATCTCATTTTGAAAGACTTGCAACATGCTGCAGTCTAGAAAATATGTTCCTTCTTCAAGTTAATTAAAAGAACCCCAAGCTCAACTTTAAGAACATAATTTTCAATGAACTATATCGAATGCAAATACATATCTAGAACAAATGACAACAGTATGGTAAATACAAAATTAATTTCCGTTGTATTCTCAATGAGTTATTTTTGTGGAAATCTTTTGTTTGGATTTCGGTGTTCCTCTTTTACACTGCAGATTATTTTTTTTAACTGCTACATTTTTAACCTAGAAATTATATTTACACCAGGGAAAAAAAGCAAGTATACCCTTAACTGTGATGCTTTGGGTGAGTAATTTAAAATTACATATAGATTAGCGGCTTTTAATAAAAGCTTCTAATGTATTTAGATGTAGTCAACCCCAAGGTATATTCTTTACCCTAGTTCCACAAAGGAAGCTTTCAGGCTATCAAGAGGAGCATGGGACAGTGAAAGCATGGTCATTACATCTTCTAGGAATCCAACTAACAGCTTGCGGTCTTCTTCCTGAAAGAAGGGAAGAAGGGAGTACAGTGATGAATGTGCTGGAAGGATTGCTGAGGTTATGATAGCAACCTACAGCTGCACAGGAGACAAACTATGAAAAAGAGATGAGATTAAGCATTTAACAATTTTCTTAGGAACTTCAAAAATGTGTTTAAAGAACAAGAGCCTTTCAAAGCAAACACATGAAGAGATTGTGTTTCATCTACTAAGCACACACTCATGCATAAATTCTTTTCTTAAAGAAATTTCTAAGAAAAGTACTTAAGCACATTTATGACTCCTGAAAGTTTATAAATCATAATCCACTAAAAATTTGTAAGATTATGAAGAATTTATTTTTTTTTCCTGTAAGATATGTGTGTACTAGAACTTGACTGCTCGTTGCTGGAGGATTAGCTAAGATTTATAGTGTGCTTGTTTTAGTACTAGGTAACATTAAAATTTTAAGACTCCAACTAGGCTTCAAATGGCAATTTACCTGTTTCAGTAAGTTTTGCACCATGATGTTTGCCAAGTTCACAGTTAAACGGCTGAGAAACCATTTCAGGAATAACATTAATAGAGTTTTGATAGAGGGGCATGGTAACACGATCTAAATGTGCATCACCACCCGACCAGAGAACTTTGCTTGTAAATGTATATACAGCTGTCCATTCATCCATCTATCTTCAATGCACAAGAACAGTAAGTTTTCAGTGAGCACAGTAATGCTTAGGTAAAATTTCACACAATTATATACAACAAAGAAACAGAAACCCAAACCTACCTGAATATAACATGTAAGGACCCCTGTTGCATAGATGGGAACTGTGGCTTTTGTTAGCACTCCATTACCTGCTGTGGAATCTAATGAAACACAGTGAAGAATTGAGGTTTTATACATACATATGAGTATAGAACATATACATTATATATAGTAGACTTACATGTGTGTATTTAAGTATTATAGATTCAATCACCTTTTTATATATACATGAAGAATTGATATGCATATATACAGAAACTTATGCTCACATAATACTCAAGAGGTATTTAGATTTGAGATTTTCTTTTTACCTTACACACAATCTACAACTTCAGAGTGTTCCATTCAGATTAAGACTAGATTTTCCAACATTTCACAAAGATAACAAATTTGAGAACTGTAGCCTGACAATGTTACTTGAACAAGAGAATTAAAGTTTTTCCTGTTGCAGTTAAGATCAATTTATTTCAGTAAAAAGCTACTTACCTATGTTTTCCTCAGACAGTCGTAAGATTTCCTGGAACTGTGGTTTTACCTATGCAAAGGATGATGAATCTCATGTAAGAATTGGTCAATGGTAATTGACCTAACTGACCTGTTACCAGTGTCAGTTAACTTAGAAAAATAAAAAGAATTGCAAAACAAAGACCAAAAAAAAAAAAAAAAAAACCAAACCCCAAAACAAAACAACAATCTCCTCTTTGGAGGTAGCACGTACTGCTAACAGTTTTATCTTTAGGTAATCCTCTCATGTTTGACAATTGCCCTTGAAATATTTTTTAATTTTATTCAGAAGTTATTTTATTGAGAAAAATTATACAGTTCCTTGATAAAAATGTTTAGATACCACCTACAGAAAATATTTCAGGCTGGGAAGGCATCAACTTCAAATTTTTTAATCAAGTAAAGCTGGAGTATTTATGTACACTGCAAAGAGTGAACAGTATGCTGTTCTGAAGAAAGAGAGTTGTTAAATAACCAGAATTAGGATGATCTCTCCTACACTCTCTGTCATTGACAAAGGAAATATGAAGAATATAGTTTAAAAAAAAAATTGTCCCTGGTTGGGCAAGATGAGAAGGCAATTCCAAAATTACCAAACCAGAAAAGGACACAAAGAGAACTCTAAAAATAGCAGGTTTAAATGTACTTATGGAAAAGCATCAATGTGACATGAAAATATAAATGGTCACAAATTGTGGGTGTTCCAACATACTGTAAATACAGAGAATATATGTTACCAAGTATGTAGAATATTTAAAGTAATATCTTACCTTAGTGTTTGTAAAAATTTTCCCAAATGTCCTACAAAGTCTCCAGAAAAATCTAGAGAATTCATGGACACAAGCAGTTGATGCTACATTGATCTTGCCAACTATTTCTATAAGCTGTGGTAGCCTAAAAATCAGGAAACAAAAGGATATTAAACATAACTCTGACTTTTTGCTTTTGTCCATTTACGTTTGTATAGATTTACTGCTTATATTAATAAATACATGGACACACAGAGCACTACTGGTTCTAATAAAATTAGCTACATGTTCTGTACAATTCCTGACCCATGAAGAAAGCAAAGGTTTAAGTGCCAGAAAAGTCTGACCCATATTTTCAAACATCTGTTGCTACACGAGATAGCCAGAATACAGCAATCTTTACTTCACAAGAGAATTAACTATACTGATGCAAAAATAAAAGGAACAAGTTTTCAGAGCAAATAGTTACCTACATGTTCTGCCAGAATTGATATTTTCTGAATAAAATCAAAGGCAATTCAGCATGAAAATTAAAATGCCTAAAATAAATTTTCTTCTTTAGTAATTCTCAAATGCAATTATTCTTAGCAATCTTATATTCAGTAATTGTTAAACATGACCATGCTTAAGAACTATTAATTTTGACACATCTTAAAATTAGGTATCCTAAGACACAAATGAACTCACAGCTGATTGACTACCCATAGCAGAGTCTCCCAGCCTGTGGTGCCCTCATGTTCCAGCTGATGATCGTACA
This sequence comes from Ploceus nigricollis, assembly GCA_013399945.1. Classification (NCBI taxonomy): domain Eukaryota; kingdom Metazoa; phylum Chordata; class Aves; order Passeriformes; family Ploceidae; genus Ploceus; species Ploceus nigricollis. The sequence goes on from VXBC01005393.1 coordinate 682,596, forward strand.
GTTGCAACAGCACCGCCAATTGTTCGCGGCTTCCAATGATGACGGCGACGTCCTGAAGAGGCGACACGGGTCGAGGAAACCTAGTGACTGTAACAGCAGAGAACAAGCAGCCATGAACGAAAGAAGGTGAAAATACTGTGGAGGTGATGTCAGAAACAACAGCTAAGAAATTGTGAAACTCATTAAGTGCCTTCTCTATAAGGTTATCAATTTGCTTTTTAAAAATCAGTGAGTTAAAATAATCTCTGAAGAGATTATGTAACCCTCAGTTAAAAAGAGAAAATACAGGGAGATTATGTTATTATTATTGCCAGCACAGATTGACCAAGATCAAACTGCCATTTTGCCATTTGCCAATTGACCAAGCTGCCTGACCAACCTAGTGGCCCTCTATGATTGAGTGACTACTTCTGTGAACAGGGAAGAGCTACAGATGTCACCTGTCTGGACTGCTATAAGGCCTCTGACAGTCTCCCAAAACATCCTCTCTAAACTGGAGAAATATGAATTTGATGGACCAGCTTTTCAGTGAATGAGAAATTGACTGGATGCTCGCATCTTGAGGATAGTGGTCAATGCCTTAATGTCCAGATGGACATCAGTGACAAGTTGTGCCTCTCAGGGGTCCATACTGGGAGCAGTTGTGTTCACTCTCTTCACTAATGACACAGATAAAGAGATAAAGTGCACCTTTGGCAAGTTTGCAGACGACACCAAGCTAATGGTGCAGTGACACACCTAAGGGACAGGATGCCATCCAGAGGGACCTGGACAAGTTTGAGAAATGGGCCCATGGGAATCTCATGAGGCTCAACACGGCCAAGTACAAGGTGCTGCACCTGGGTCAGGGCAATGCAGGCTGGGGGATATGAAGGGATTGAGAGCAGACTTGAGGGTGCTGGTCAATGATAAAACTGGACATGACCCAGCAATATTTGCTCGTAGACCAGAAAACCAACACTATCCTGGGCTGCATCCAAAACAGCGTGGCCAGCAGGATGAGGAAGGTGATTCTAGCCCTCTGCTTCTCTCTCATGAGACTCCACTTGGAGTGCTGCATCCAGCTCTGGGGTCTCCAGCACAGGAAAGACATGGACCTACTGGAGGAAGTCCCAAAGATGGCTACAAAAGTGTGAACAAAAAGACAGAGCACCTTTCCTATGCAGAAAGGCTAAAAGAGCTGTGCTCATTCAGCCTGGAGAAGACTAGGCTGAAACCTGAAATTTTTGAATTTTTTATTTAAGTAGTAAGCACTCAGTGAAAAAGTGCTCATCTTCAAATTACTCAAGTCAGATAGATGAGCCTTACCATGGCTTCCATTTTCAAGGGAGTATCAGACAGTAAGGTACCACTAGCTACTTTCCAAATTCTCCTTTGTTACCCTTTCTTTGCATCTTCACACACAGCACTATTATCAGCATGTGGCAGGTGTTACCAATAACATCTTTAAAGTATTTGCAACAGTAGAAAACACTTTACAGGCTAGGTTTGCTAATCTAAGGACAACTTCACCATGAGGCCATTCAGTCATAGAATGGTTTGGGTTGGAAGGCATCTAAAGATCACTTAGTTCCAACCCTACTATCATGGGCAGGGACACCTTCCACCAGACCAGGTTGCTCAAAGCTCCACCCAACCTGGCCCTTGAACACTTCCAGGGATGGGATGGTCTTCTAGGATATTACACAGATAGATAACAGATGGTGATGCTGCTGCATTATGCTGTGTTTTTCCCACTCCATAAATTTGTAAGAATTAACTGAATCTGAGGCCAGCCTTCCTGAGCTATTATTGGCTATTAATGAAAATCAATTCTTTAGAAACCTTTAGGAAGTACAATTAAAACTGCTTTACTTTCTAAAAGCTTCTTATAAGAAGTAGAGAAAAATAGATTGAAGTTTTTTTGTGATAATCAGGTATCTCAAGCATAGCAAGGGGTGAAAAAAGGAAGCATTACTTAAGAATTTACTAAGGCAGACCAATATTAAAAAAAAAAATTGACATAACAGAAATTAATAATTTACCTTCTATTTGTGGTACTTCTCCCTGAAGTTTAGCCTTGCTTGTAAAAGGTGCATTCTGTAGCACCAGTGCAAACAGTGAAGGAATCAATGACTGCAGGGCGGACAGATACATGTGCAGCTTATGTTCATCCAAGCCATGTTCTCCTTCCTGAAACAAACAGGGCATGAACAGGTCATCCAAAGTGAAAGCTTCCAAGTTACTTAGGCATGTATTCCCTGGCTAGGCATCAACACATCTGTGATGAGCTTCTACCCAGACACACTAATTATAAAGCAATTTAGCCTAATCATAAGCATATTTTGCCACTCTTAAGTCACCTCTACTCAAAAGATTCAGGCAATATAGCCTTGGCATTTAGCAGCTCATGCTGATGAACAGACTGATATTTTGAAAGAACATTTTTCAGCACATTTTGGAAATGTGGATCCTTTGCCTCAGAGACCAAGGCATCTAAACCGAATAAACAAGTCACTCGTACTCTGAGAGCAAGTATCTTCTTTCAGTGTGTTAGATAGTTATGAGGCACACAATTTTTCCAGAACTTTTGAGGTATCTATCAAATGAAATGTGCAAACTGGATCATAACTAGAAATGACCTAACTTAACCATTCAAATCTACTTTTCTTGCTTATTTAATAAAAACTGCAGTTTAACAAAACCTACACAATTTAAACATGGGGCAAATGCTATTAGGCTATAAACAAAACAGTATTAAAGAAAAGTATGTTTAGTTTGTGGGAGGTTTGGGGTTTTTTCTTGCTTTTTTTCCTTCTTCCAAAGTACAAGTAAAGAATACAAAGAAAATTCTCCAATGTAGAAACAGTTGAGGACATACCCTGAGCAATTTTTCAATTTTATTAAGCAGTGTAGGTATAAGATGGAACTGTAAATTTCCCAGTTCTGTTGTCCAGGCAGCGTAAGCAGGTAAAAATACCTGATGTGTTGCACTAACCACACGCTCTGAAGGGTCTCCTAAAGCTGAAAGCAGCAGTTCAAAACCCTGGTAAAAGACAGTAAAGAATGCAATTATTTCCCAAAAACTGATACACACATTTTACCACTCTGCCTTCAAAAACTCAAAGAGAAAAGTTCTTTATTTTCACTTATGTGAAACATTATTGGGCAGCATTAAGCTGAACTATAGGTAGGCTTTGTTGTAGCAAATGAATCTGTGTTAGTAAATGATGATGCCAAACTGGCTAATAATATCAGATGGGCAGTGAAGTGGTATGTTCTTAAAGGCAAATTATGAACTATTAGAGCAGCTTCTGTATAAGGCTTACACCTGAAATTCTAAGGCTACTTGTAGTTTTTCTGTTTTGCCTTGGTGATATAGTAAAATCAACATACATATAAATAATCAATTTTTAAAAGTATCTGGAAAGAACTAATAAACATGCAGGAACTGAAACAACCCACTATTATTATGCGACCCCATTCATTATTTATGAAATATCTATAGAAAGCATTTTACACATACAGAACCCAAACCAAATTATACCTGTTGATATTTATCTGGATCATCAATATAGCCCATAATGATGCCAAGGCTTTTGATCACAGCTTCTCGTACCAGATCTGCCTTATCTTCCATTAGCATTTGTTGCAGCATAGAAAGTACTAACGAACTACGAATTTCTTTCTGTTTGTAAATCAGAAACACATTTGTTAAAGCAACTAAAACAAGAAATGTGGGTTTGTATCAACTATAATAAAAAGTTTCCACTTCTATTAGTGCTCACAAACAAAATCCCTTCCTCCAGCCATAAACTCCTTTATGAATATTACACGTTCAGCTTTCACAACAGAAGATGAATGAATATAAAATGTCAATAGCTTCATTAGAAAGGCATTTGTCCTACTAAGCACAGAAGTAAGGTCCTTTCATTCTCATGGAACCAAAAATAACTAACAGCAGTAAAACTACTATAGGCCTAGACTTTAAGTAATCACTCCACTGCTAAATTGGAGAAATTGGGCTGTAATTTAAGTTCCCTCCCCCCACCCTTTCTCTAAAGCTTCAAATTCTAGTTTACCACTAGACATAATTTCACTGCTTCTTCTAACTGGCAGCACTCTTGATGTAACATTCCACAGTGTCTGAAGAATGCTACAGTTGGGTGCCAATTCCTTTTTCATAGATTGTTTCCTTAATTGGTCCTAACTATCTTTTCTTTACCTCATTTTCACTGCAATGAATATTCATATTGTTTTTAGAAACATTTTATAGCTAGGTTAATCTGTATTTCTTCATAACAAATTATCTCCTTTTTAAAGTGACTTAGTGAATCTCATGCGTGATATAAAGTAAAAAACAATGTGACTGTCTATGCATAACATACACACTTGGTAATATTTACAATGATAAAGGATGCTTACATTATGCATCAGATTTTTCCCTTGCTTTCCCTAGCAGGTATTTGGAGTCTATTAATACTTACTGGAAGGTAAGGTGCTAGAGCTCCACAGGATTCTGCTACCAGTAGCCGTCGCTCTGGGTATTTGTGGTTGATCTGGTAAAGAGAAACAGATGGACTATTTGCTTTGCAGTAACCAGGATTCAAAATGTGCTTAGAATGAACTGCAGAGGGGTGCACACCCTGTTAGAGGAGTGTCTGCACCTCTTCAATAAACACTGATTGAGCCCACAGAAGTTGCACCTGGGTACTAGGCAGCCTCAAATTCTTGCACTGAGGCATAAAAGTGAGGCAGTTGTCCTGTAAGACATAGCTTATAGTAGGGAAAGAGTCAGAGAAGCCCATATGTATATGAGAAGGATCTATGGATATGCAATAAAAAAGAAAGCAGCCTGTGGCCTGCTGTACTCTAAACAATCTGCATAACTCCTGAACTGGCATGACATGAAACATTTTGTCTTATGAAGCCTTTCAGGAGCACTGTTTCTCCAAGAGCTGCACAAGTGCCCTCTAGTGCTCTGAGCCAAGCAGTGTAGCAGAGCTGCCCAGGTCTTGCTGAGCAATCAGAGTCAAAAGAAGACACCTGTAGAAGCCTAAATGCATTTGCATTCTACAAAAGTTCTGGTCTCAAGTCCAGCATAAATATGTCACACCTCTAAAAACAATTCATACTACCAAGAATCTCTTGATCTTGTGATATTTCCCCTTTCTACTCAAAAGTTGCTTGAAAATTCTGCCTTACAAATTTAATATTTATTATTGACACCTCGGAATCAAGTGTGCATTCTGGTGGAGCCAGATTTAGTGGTCCATGTAATGGCTGTACAATGAAACAGGAAGTGTTTCAATACTTTGTGAATAAAAAGTCTATGGTAACATGCTGAGAGTAAAATGTGAATTTTTTGATGCTGTCAGATAAAATAGGATATGCAGCATTTGGTGCAACTGTTTCTTTCTTGCTATGTAGCGTATAGCCTTGGTGAGGCAGCCATCTCACCATGAAAAAAGACCAAAGTACTCACTGCCTTCTTTCTCTCTATCTTGAAAGACTTGCCTTTAGTAGTCTGAGGTCCCTAAAATCCATGCCAAATTCTGGCACCAGGAGGACCTTGGCAGAAACTAGCAGGCCAGGAAATAGTCTAAGAAATTGGACATACACTAGTCTGTGGGCCCTGATGAGGATGTACCCATGAGTGCTCAGGCATCTGGCTGATGTCATTCCAAGAACACTCTTGACAATTAACAAAATGTTGTGGCAATGGGGGAAATTCCTGAGGACTGGAAGAAAGCCAATGTCACTGCTACCCTCAGGAAGGGCAAGACAGAGAACCCAGTAAAACACAGGCCAGTCTGCCTCACACCAGCTCCTGGGAAGGTGTTGGAGCAATCAGCCTTACAAAGCATTTCCAAACATCTGAAGGACAAGAAGGCGGCTGGAAATAGCCAGCATGTATTTATATAGAAAAAATGACACAACCAACCTGACAGCTTTCTGAGATGACTGGCTCAGCACACTCAACAACTCAGCACAACAGCCTGACTCTGACTGTTCTGGTATGAAATTACTGAGAACTCTTAAGAATCAAGTGTGGAAAAGATGATTTCAAAGAGACTTAAATTAACAAATCATAAGCTTCGGGACTAAACTGAAGTCTCAAGCACGGGAGAATGTTCTTCGAGAGTGTCTATCATTATTTTGCATTCATTCATCAGTAGAGCACCTGCAATAATTTTTGTAAGTATGGAGATTTCATAGATGCAAAATATTATGGACAAGTAAGAGGCTGCTTTAAAACCTCCTAGGCTGTGAAGGTGGTGAGGCACTGGAACAAGCTGCCCAGAGAAGCTGTGGATGCCCCATCTCAGGAAGTGTTCAAGGCCAGGTTGGATGGGGCTTGGAGCTAATGGTATTTAAGGTCCCTTCCAACCCTAACTTCTTTATTATTCTGTAAAATCTTTTATTTATGTGCCATCTTTTCAAATGCAAATTCCCCACTGGCAGCAGAGACACACATCATCTTCTGGAGCTCTGCCTACCTGAGGGAAACAGCAATGACTAGTTTCAGCTGGTTTAGGTGGTCTGGCATGGCAATATTGCAAAGACATACTGGAGGAAAAAAGACCAAAATTTATGTCAGGTTTCTTTTCACAGAAGATGAGTAGCCCTTGGAAATGAAATGTAACTAAAATGTTTATTATGATTTATTTTCCTTTTGTCTTTAGTAAGCAGTATTCCAATTTTGGAAGCCAATAACTGGTCACTAGTTTTGAGTGACCCTTTTAGCATTCACAGAGCCTTCAACTAAACTGAGTCAGTCACCAAATTCTACCTGCAAAAGAGCAGGTAGAGAGTTTAAAAAGACTAGCCTGATAACTGAGCTCCACAATGTATCAATGAAAAGGATGAATTTCCTGAGGGCTCAGTCCTTTGCATCTGTGAACAGATTTTGGTTGGAGACCAAGAGCATGAATCCTTTTCATGATTTATACATCTACTGCAAAAAGTAGAAAATTATGTCTGTACTAGAGTTCCTTCTACAAACTCAAGACTTGTGACAGTAAGATTCAGCTGGTATTTCGCTGGAGAAAATAATGACCTGGTTCCAGTACTGACAAAGTCTGGCAAACTGCATTAAGTGCACAATGCCATATGACTTGGCAGTCTGATATGCTGTACTTGTACAATTGGACTTGTTTCTCTTTTGCATCAGCAATTAGCAAGAAGTGGATGAGAAAAATGTGCTCTTACTGAGGTGAGACAGTTTTTTTTCAAGCACAGTTTCATGAGGACTAAGAAAATAAAATGTTGCTTACAAAATTAGGCAAAAATACAGAATTCTTTGTATGGCTCCTTTCAAACTACTACTGTCATGAGACCTTCACTTAATCAACAGATACATCAGTCATTCACAACAAGCACAAACGCTGCATATAATTCGTACTTCTACTGTCAGAAAGCATTAAGGCTATTAAAGCTTAGACTTTATTGGGAAACACAGATTGCTGTGTTATGCAAGGAACAGTAGAAAACTACCAGACCAGAAAGACTCTGCCATCAAAGCAGGCATTCCCACTCCATCATGGCTTAGTTATTCATTGTCTTTTCAGGCAATGATGAACTCCCTTTCCTTCAACGTGGTAGGAAAATACAACAGATTTTCACCTGAACTCATGTTGTTCTGCTTCCATGCCTCACATGAAACAGAAAAAACATTTCCATTTGGTTGTTCAGTTATTTCTATTAATTTGGAGTATCTGTGAAAAAGGTCACTCTGATTCTACAGGTGACATGTAAACTTCAGGCTCATCTCACAGGTGCCCACCTATGAGAGACTTGCTTGTGAGTACTCTGGTCTTTGATTTTCTGTTTAAGAATTTAAACTAGCTGGTGTGGACACTGCTCCAGGGACTTAATACAACATTAAAAAAATCAGCAAATAAAATCTTTGAATGAAAATGGATTTCCAACAGGCTGGAAGGCAGAGTAAAAATTATAAGGGTACCTACCTAGCAATATGTTATACAGCACTGATGAACATGTGCTTATCCACACTTCATTATAACAAGCTTATTCAGGTACAAGAAGGTAACTAAAATCTCTCCAGGTAGTCTTTAGTAAGCTTTCTGGTTCTGAGGTGTTTTTATGTTAGATAAAAATATATATGATGAGAACAAAGAGCATCCCAATATCTTTATGAAAACCAAACCCAAAACCTTCCCCTCGAACAAGTAAAACTCAAATTTATGAACTTTTAACTGATTTTGGAGCATAAAGCAAACACTAATCAGTTACCTGCTCCCAACACTGTGGTAAAAGTTCAGCTTCTACGCGTGTTGGTCCAACATGTCGGGCAAATGCCACGCACCCAGTCAGTATCATCTGTCTGAAAATATAAATGTAAAGCTTTAATCTGTTTATAAAGTTTTATAATATATAACATATATTCTTTAAGTTAGGAAAAGCACATGCTGACAGGCAATAGGTAGTTGTCTGCAGTCAAGATTTCACACCATCCATACTGACTTAAAGACTAAATATTAAATTGAAAACCACTAATATCCCTGCTCATTGCAGGGTGAGGATTTGCCTCCAAGACCTTCAAATATCCCTTCCAACCCAAACTATTCTATGATTTTATATTCAGAATGCCTTTTCCAAAATCTTGCAGATCCTCAACTCCATAAACCAGTCTGAGAATCTCTGATTTGGGTATTTCTGGTTTTCTAAAGTCTGAGATTGGGAGTCTCTGACTAAATCTCTCATTAAATTCTTAGTACTGAACACTATCATGCAGTAAAAGGATCCAAATTACCTAATACTATCATACCATCAGTATTTTACTGAAGTAAATTGATTTTATTTACAAGCATTTGTGAGATTTAATGAACTTTCTTCAGAGCAAGCAGCTTATTTCTTTTATGACATAGTTTTGCAACATTCTAACATGCAAGTTACTGTCATCTCTCACAAAATACTGGACTTCACTCTTGTGAGAAATCTTCTAAAGCCCACTAAAAAAATGAAAGCAAGTTATCAACCAGTAGGATCTATGATCACCTGTTATTTGTATTCACATTCTTATACCTTTACCTAAAGTCTGCAAGAAATTGCCACTGTTTCATCAATTTTATAGGCAGAGAGGATATATAAAATTTCAGTAAGATTGTAATAAATTGTCATTTGTGATATTTTATTTAATGAGTGTCTATCTTGCTAAGATGTTTTTACTTCTATTTTTCCTGTTGATAGGATTGGAATAGTACCAACTTTGCATGCAATTCACCAATTCTATTTACCTTTAGAGCCTACATGAATTATTAAATACCCAGTTTCAAATGACAATGCATGGACATGGATTCAATTTCATCACCTCCTCAGTAAGATTAGGACACTGCTCAGAGTTTATTATTATTCCTCTGTCAAATGTAAGCCAGAATTAATTTGTTACCATTTTAGTGTCATGTCTAGACTCCTAAATATTTTCTGTACCAATAGCATCCCCTTAAGGTTGAAAGGCAGAGATTTTGCTGGTTATCTTTTAACCCCTTAGAGAAAATACTCCATCAAAAAAAGACTCATTCACTTTAAGAACTTTTCAGGAGAAAGATCCTATCAAAAAGTTTTTTTTTTTAATCCCAACATTCTTTATGCCAACAATCAGAGCAAGCTGTTTTGTGTTGTGTGTGTTTGGGTTTTTTACCTCTCTACCACATTCAGAGAACTAGGCCTTTGATTAAGGTAAAAAGTAGGGAGAAAACAAAAATGATTAGATGAGACTCAAGAAATCAACAGCTGATAGCAATATGGAGACAAAAGCCTGTGGTAATTCTCAGTTCCACTGCAAACAAAATAGGCATTTGAATTACTCTCTTTGGTTCTGCACATTGCACCTAATTGCAGAACTGGACAAGAGAATATACATTTTTAAGACATTAGAAAATAGCAGAATACAGTAATCATTTGAAGTTTTCTGCATTATAAATGGGATAAAACAAAATATTTTTTCTTAAATAAAATATTTTTTAAAAAGTTCCATGAAATCTCAAATTTAAGTCAGATTTCTTTTTGCCCTGCCTACCAAGACCAGAATTTGAAGATATTTCAAAAATATTTTAAAATAAGGTTTTAAATATTCTACTGCAGCCAGTTTAACAGCATATGATAACAGTCAGCATTTCAGGGAAAGGAAAGTTTTAAGGATCTGAATAAGAGGTGATTGAAGCAACATTTTAATCTTGCCCTCGTAGAGTCAAACATTAATCTCACTTCTTCATGACTCCTAGCCTCCAAAACTAACATAATTGTACAAAAAGGAGGTTATGTGAACACATTTTTTTCCTTTGCATAAGAGAATTTGATACGCATTTTTAAAAGTTGAATGGGACATTAATGAGCAAAGCCATGAGGATACAAGTGGCCTTGTCAAATATCATGTTAGTGTACAAGACTACAGAAACATGCCAAGCACCAAAAAGCATCTCCCAAGGGCAAGAGGTATAATCCAGGCTTTCTGCATAATTGTTAACATACTTCAGATATTTGATATTGTAAAATAAAATACTTATTTTAATGGACTCATTCTTAGAAATGCAATGTCACATTTCAGTCTCTTGCATTTAGTAAATTAAAAATATCAACTAATCAGCTGCTACATCAAGATACAATGTAGTAGGTCTGTACAGTACAGTAGAAGGTAAACAAGTAACAAGAGATAATGAACATCATCATTCTGGTGACTAAACCTGAATGTCTTTCCTCACTTCATATTGCACAAGACTGCTAAAATATTATTTAAACGTACTTAGATAAAAACAAAGCATGCACAATACACTTCCATACAAATCTATAAATACAACCCCCCTTCCAATACTGAAAAAGTATGTTCTATTTAATGACTATTCAGAATCTCTTTTACTTCATGGAATCTTAACTGGTTTTCCATCAGGTTATGGCATCTTTAAAAGCAATTATTATTTCTATGTGTGCAAATGTACATTATGCATATGCATGCTTTGTCCTAGAGTTTATGGCAGACTATTTTTCCCAGATTTCTCACAGAAACAATTTATTTTTATATATAAATCTCTAATTCACAACAAAAATTGAACAAATTCAAGGAAAAAAAGCTTTTTCTTCTTTCTTAACTGGTAGAAAAGACATACCTAATGCACCTATAGGGGGATATGAAAAGTCACTTGATAGGCCACCAATCCCAGCAAATTAATCACAAGAGACTCCAAGTGACATGCAATTTCCCTCCCCTTCAGCCACAAATTACTTTAGCTTCCCAAGCCACATGGGACATTCAGAACATTTCAGAAGCACATTTCCAATGACTCTGAAGTAGAACCAAGACTGCATCTTTTTGTAATTTCAATCTGCATGGTGCCACTATGCTACAAGTTGCTTTTGATTATTTAAGCTTTTTTTTTTTTTTTTGTCTCCAAAGCCATGGCTTTCAATTATACCTAATCTCTAAATTTCACCATGGGAACAGTTTAGAAAGATGCCTGAACACTTCAGTTTTGGAGAGTCTCCAAAAGAAATGCTTTCCACCTATTTCATAAAGCCTATTTTGTCTGAAGACAGCCTAGAGCAACAATAGATACAGATGCTTTCCAAAACATCTCTAATGAAAATAATGGAAGAGCTACAGACCAAACATGAAAAGTCGTTCCACAGCTAAGAGAAGGAAACATACCAGCTTGGGTACTGTCTTTCAACCTTAAGGATATTCTCATCAAGATCAGTACAAAGTCAGATTTCCTGAGCACCAGGGAAGAATTAGATTTATAGAACAAAAGGTGTAATTTGTTTCAGAAGCTTAATCAAAATGAAACAAAGTCCTTAACACTTGTCAGACCTAGATCACTGCTACATTCTCCTGTATTTTTTATTGCTACCATAGTAATGAGCCATATGTAGAAAGAGCACTATTTTCCCCCAAAGAAATGTGGTGGTCATCTGAACAAACATGTAGATCACTAAGACAGGTTAAAAAAAAAAGCAGTTTTGATTTCTACATCAACCAGTGCTAAGAATTATGATATTAAAGATCATTTAACAAAACAGTTTAAATTCATCTTTAAGCAGAAAAGAAGAACTGAAATTACACTGTAGCTTACAAGCACACTCTTACATTTCAGTAACTAGGAAGTATAGGTCATGGAAATGGAAAGTCCTGAACTTGGCATAAATTTGTCAACACTATATAAACTAAAACACCAGCAAAAACTTGTTTAATACCACTCAATAATATCCAATTTTTACTAGTTCTGCTGCTTGCACAGAGAAAAAAGTTCCTGCTTGTCCCATATCACACAAGCGCAAACACACCTTTGCTCATCGTCTGGTCGTTTGATCAAATTGAACAGTATGTGCAGAAGCTGATCTCTCTCTTTGGGTTCAGGATGGAGGCAGGCTGTACACAGTATGAGTGGGATCAATTCCTAAAAAGTTGTGGGTAGGGGAAAACCAAACAAAGTAAAATTGCTTTGGGCATACATTCATTTACTGCAAAAGAAACTAAGAAGATAAATCTAAAATCACATAACATCAAAACAGTTAGAAAAGATACTTTGGAGTCATGATGTCTTATTAAGTGACTTGAGGAAAGTGAAGGTCTACAAAAGTTAGAATTATTTTCCTGCTAGGAAAAATCAGGGAAGAATTAGCACATAATATGAAAAGCTCTGCAAAGATTACAATTAATATATGCAGGTCACCTGTAACCAGAATTAGAGGACAATCATGGTTTCAATTGTTTTCACTACCTACTGAACTGATGCTCCACACACAACTATGGAATAAAGCTCCTATGAAAAAATGCCACAGAGTTAAAGATAAAAATTTCCAATTAAGCATCCACACAGTTTTGTGCACAAGTTTGAAAAAATAAACATCGAGAAACATACATTGGTAAAGGTGACTGCAGACAGATTTTGTGTTGACTGACAATTATCTGATTTTTGTAAAGGTTCTATGATTTTTTTTTCCATACAGAAGCGATCTCTGAAGCTGAATTTTCTTTTTGGAGCAATTAAAACTCCTTAAAGGAACAAATTACAAAGAAAATACTGTGTAAAACACAGAGACAAAATACAAGGATCTTCATAGTGAAGGCCTCCTCCTTTCTAAATATGCCTACAAAGCTCATGGTATTCATTCCCAGAAGAAACAAATGTTTCTAAAACATTGTCTGGAAGTCCCTTCCCTTGACCTTGTTTATGTGAGCTTTTACTCCAACTGAATTTGGAAGCCAGACAGTTTTTAAGTGATTTAATATCTTAGGGACAGAAACATCACACTGGGAGGTCAGGAAAAAAAGAACAAGAAAAACCTCAGTGTTTGGAAAAAAACATGGGCAAGTAATCTGGAGATTACCTTGCACACCTGCTGTGTACTTTGGAGTAATTTTCAGCAGAAAGGCTTTTTGTGAATTATTAAGTTGTGCCAAATAAGCAGGCGGCAGTGGGAAACACATCTAATGTTAGTAGGAGAAATTGTATGAAACCTGGAAAAATCTGGTTGTTTAGAATGACTTTGCAGGGAGGTGCAAATTTCTTCTTGCAGATATTCAAAGAGACCTAATCATGATGTTCTTGTGGACCTGTGGAAACACCACCAACAACATCCTCACTGCTCCACTTGTATTTTCCTAAACAGCAGGAGTTCTATTTATATTAAACATAGAACAAGACTCAATTTTAGAGCAGTGCCTAAGCTAGTCAACTCCTGACAAGTTTGGTGGTTTTTTTTTTCATTTTACAAGAATTCTACTTGATGTGCTGTTTTCCATCTCCAAAGATGACCAAGACACAACCTAAACTGTATTTTAACATCTTGTGATTCTGGAAGATATATTGGCAATACTTAACTCAATTATGACACAGATTAGGGAATTTAGGACAGAGGAGACAACATGGAAATATCCTATCACTTAAAAAAATCTAAAAGGAGAGGAGAAATGAAAAATAAATTTTAATATTTTGAACATTTCCATTTTAAAAATACTTTTAAGAGTAACTGGGGTTGTTTTGAAATAAGTGTAGCACAACACAAAATAACATGAACTGAAGACCTGCATTAAAGAAACTTTACAAATTAAATTGCATGAAGAACTAAATAACTTTCTTCAGCTGAGAGCTTCTTTCCCTCTAGAACCTGCATGTTAGATCTCATTATTTTTGGTTACTTAAGCTTGTTGCCCATTTAAAGTTATGAGAAGTCAGAGGGTTTCACTTTAGTGAAATCTAACTTTCTGAAATCTACTCTAAATTCACATTATTCAACTGCTCTTGCAAGTATTCTTAAATACTCCTATGAAAAACTTTACAAAGAATATACTCCATGAAATAGGACATTTATGGGATTTTTGTTTCATCCATTGAAACCAACACATTGAGTTCACTTCCTTAGTATGTTTGAATACTTACTCAAAAATCTCAACTGCTTACTCAGAACTATTGCGAGATTTTAAAGCAGTACCATGAGGTGGGGTTTTTTTAAGCTTCTTATGGAATTTAAGGAAGTTAACATCATCTTTTTTCAGCTGAGTCTGTGTGAAAGGAAAACACCTGAGAATATTCACCTAGAAACTACTGCCTTTTGTCTGAAAGGCTAATGAGTAACCTAACAGCATTGACATGGGGCAGATACAAGGCTGGTTCTTTACCTTGCAGAAAGCTGGTTATTATAGCTGACGGAATTAGCTGTATTTTCTCGTCCATTGGTCACATTCTCTCATGCATACTATGGGAGAAGAGAGTGTTCTCTGCATCGCTGCATCAGGGCTTCTACAGTTCCTTCTATTAATGGGAGTGGAGAAACAGTGAGAAGTCTTGAACAGTGTTTTCTGTGCTCCCTAAAGCCCTCAGGGACAGGAAGGTAAAACTGGAAGCAAAGGGGACTGTGGCACAAGAAGAACAAAACTGCTCTACAGAGAGATGAAATAGGTCAAGTGAAGTCTCCCAAAGACTTATAAGGGGCAGATTCTTCTAAGGACATTCAGGAGCATTAAGAAAAAAAACCAGCCTACAGGTAGGTTTGAGCTCATTTCTTCCTGTTGCTAAGGGTCATGCCTTTGATGTAGATTTGTTTTACAACTCTCAGAATTTTCATTCTTGAAGCCAGCAGAGAAGCTATAGGAAGTAGCTATTTTCCAATAAAACATGGTAAGATTAGTATTTGTCTGTTTAGATTCAAGAGAAAAGTTCACAACATGGTTGTGGAGACTCTATATAATTATTAATAATCAAGGAGCGGACTTCCAGTGCTATTTGAAACACGCTGCATTCCTTGGGAAGGAATACCACTTGTGCTGACAGTCACAAAGCAAGAACTGAAGTTTCAAAAAAACCCAACAACTCTCCCTCTATTTAATTTGGGATCCTTCCTAATCATCCTGTTCATCCCCAAGTCCTTCTTTTCTCTTTTGCCTTTGAGTTCAGAACATGAGTTTTGATAGTTTGTGTCGGTATCAGTCAACAGGAGTGATTAGTGATTCATGACCATAGCAAGAAGAGTGACTTCCAGAGCTTTGATACTGTTTTCCCATTAGATTCCAAGCAGACTGACATCACAACATTGTCGGCACTTGCAGCTCAATGCAGTAAAATATTATGTGTGATAGGTCCCACCTCTACTGTTGAAAAGCCAAATTCATATCTGAGGCAGTTTATACCTGTGAGCTACCCAGATGAAGAATGGAGAGAAAGAAGTTATTTTGGTTTTACTGTGAGAGATGCTACATACAGGTGACTGACAGACAATGCTCTGAGGCTGACCTAACACAATGCACAGGAGAATTGAAACAGCCCATCTTCCCTCTGCTCTACTTCTCTGTAACTCTCCAGGTAGGTCTCTCCAAAGAAAAGTTCACATTTTTCTCACCATAGTACCTCTGGACAACTTCTTCCTAACTTACAACAACTTGTTCCATTATCTTTGAAAGGGATTCACTATTTAAGTTATCAATAAAGGCAACATTTACATGGACATATGGAGTAGCTCTCTCTTCAAAAAGATCATTATGGTCGAAAGAACATGGCTTTTTAATAGTAATTAGTACCATCTAAACTATATGCCTACAGTTCCTCCTACATATTAAAAGTATTACAACAAAATATTGAATTTTGGGTTTTTTTAAAGTGCATCATACAGTGAGCATCTCAGAAGGTAGCAAGGAATTTTCTGCCAGTGTTGTGTCCATAGTATAACAATATTTTGCTAAACATTCCAACAAGTCTTCTACATCTTACTGCTCTCACTAATTACTGTCTTCTTGTTGAAGTGTTCATAAGCAAAATAATTATCTCAAAGAATACATTTAACTAGTGGTAAGTGTCAAGACTGGTTACTTCAGTAGATTCAAATAACAGTAGTTTTTATTACTCCAAATATTAATGTATTAATATTGCAGGCAACAAACCAGGATGACATGATCAATTTTGTTAATGTGTGCCTTTTGATCTTCTTTAATAGTCAATGCTTATATTGTGAACCAATACTGTGTTAAAATTATTCTGTAACTTAGCTGCTGACAACAAGTACATAAAATGAAATGATCTTATTGTCTGCAACTGAAATAGCTGCAGATACCAACAAACTACTGAAAGGGACTGTCTTGGGCAAGAAGGCATTTGAAGTTCCAAATTAATTCTTTTAGTTTTAAAATGAAAAAAAATTTTAATCATAGGATTAACGCATGACTCAAAACTTTGTGCTACTAATCTTACCAATATTAAAATCACAGCTCTAATTACTTCTCATGGGGTGAGACTATTTTTCCAGGATCCAAAGTAAGCCTCTCAGAGATCCCAAAGGGATGCTTTGACATAAGAATCAATGGTAGGTTGTGGGTGTGAAAAAACTTTGTACTTCTTTGTCTGTATCTACTGTTTATTTGAAAACACACATACAAAAGTTTGTGATACAACAAAAGCTGGCAATTCAATTCATAAACATCAAATTCAACTCCTTGCATCCATGAACTGTCTAAGCTTTACAGACGAAGTGTTGAAAGACATTGGCTGTCAGACTAGAGATGAAAAGGATACTCTATGAGACTGAGCTATTTTACTCTAAGGAAACTGCATTAGGCACTCCTATCGAGGAGAAGGGAACTAAAGGACTTAAAAACAGTTATGTCTCATGTGCATCTTCACCCCCTGAACAGAACAGCCTTGCAAGCCAAAACCAACACTGCATGTATACCAGAAAAGGACCAGCAAACAGGCTGTGGTCAACACTACCCCTGTTTTTCAGAAACATAATCTATAGAAGTCTACTGCAATCTAAGTTTTACAGAGTAACTAAGTATTGTAATTGTTCATTTAGATTTCTTTATTCTCCCCCATAATGTGATATTAAAGTGGTCATCTAGAAGATATTGACAACTGACAATTTTCATGCTCAGCAACTCAGGTTTATGTGCCTTTATCCATATCCAAGCAGAATGAAATCTGCTAGACACAATCCCTGGAAGCAAACAATTAAGTACACTGCCAAGATCTGACACAGTCTTCTTTTGCATTTCTTTAGCAAAGCTAATATTTTATGGCTTTTAAAGCCTAAGACTGAGATGAAAATTTATAGTAAGATACTCAACTCTACTGTGTTTTAAGAGACGCGCCAGAGAATTAAAGCACTTTGATATTTATGCGCAGTTACCCCACATTAATGTGATTACTTTCAATCTACAGTGGAGATCTAGTGGAGTTGAGAATGGCATCAATTCAGAGCCTGAAGATTTAACATTATCTTTGCTTCAACTTTACAAACAAATAAAAGCAAAACTCTATTCTTAACATGTTGAACTCTTTATAAATAGCAATTTCTCAGTATAACTATTTAGTGGTGCATATTCAGTAAACCACTACTATCATGATTTTGCTAAGTTTGCATAACAAAAAAGAAGTTAAAACTAACACTGGAATAATGGGCGAGATGAAACATGTAAATAATTAAATAAAAGTGCTGATTAAGAACAAGAGTATTAAGATATTAAGCAAAAAGTTTACACTGGGCCAAACTCCATTAAAGGATTATATACTGCAGAGTATGGAAGTTGTACATACAAACAAGGTTACTCTTGTTTCCTGACAAGAAACCATTGACTTTTACATCTTAGAAAGTGTGAAAAATGAGTATTGCACTGATTAGCTATTACAAAAATTTTAAAAGACAGCTTCTCTCTAATTACATTTTAACCAAAGGAATTTTTCTGTGGTACATCTGTTAACAAATAGAAGGTGGTTGATTTTACTTTTGTGATTTTTTGGTTGGTAATGTATTTTAAGTGGTAAAATGACAATTGAGAAAGCAGATTCCAACGTAGATCAATTTTTATGAACCCAAGCTGCTCATTTTCAAGAAGTATTATCACAGACTGCATCCCAAACAATGGGCTTTTTTTTTAAGTATTGGTTTTTAGCATTTTGTTACTGGTCATTCCACTTAACTGTTACTTGGATTGCAACATCTCTTTTATCTGTGATTGCATTCATATACAAATCTAAACTCCCTGAAAACATGTGCGTCAATATTAAGATAACCTAGATGCTTGAGCTGAAAACAAAATTAAATTTATATGTTGTTACATGAATTTTGATGATTACGAATTACTTCTAGGCAATTTTCCTGTATGATGCATTATTGATTTTACACAGTTGAACTGCTTTTTTTAGAAACAATTAAAATTATCCCCTCAGCCACCCTACTCAATATTGCGTCTTTCCTTCTTTGTTACCTTCCATTGGAACCTAAACTACAGACACTGAAGAACAATTAAAGCTGCACCAATACACAAAAATAAATAATTTCAGGAATGCCAACTATAATATTTGCCAGAACACTTACTACTGTAGCAGGCAGGCTGCTACTGACCTTAAGATACTTAAAAGCAAAGGAAAAATGGTTTCTGAATGTCTGCTAAAGGACAACAGCTACTGAGAGATTGTTAACCTCTGCAAACTCAGTTTCTCTGAAATGAAAATGCATAGCACGTAATTTTCAGCTTAAGATTTTGCAAGCAATTTCAACATGACGGATGCTTAAAGAACAAAGACATTTCAGAGAGTCATCAAAAAATTATGTTTAACTCTCATCCTATTACACTGATAGTGTAAGATCTTAAATATGACCATTGTTGTTTCAGACCAGACTGGTGAGAACTTTGCACTGTGATCTGAACTTGTTACACATCTTTCTCAAATTAGTGACCTTTAGGTATATTTTTACACGACTTCTCTGTGAAAAAGTCTCATTATAAGGTTGTTTTCAGACAAGACTCAAAGTTATACCTTGTTGAAGCAGCCTAGTTCTTAGGTTAGCTTTCCATAATTTGATTAGGATAAACACTGACAGATGGTCTACCCAACTTTTCCTTCAAGTTCCATGACTACATCAGAAAGTACATTAAAATAGTTATAGCAAAAGGTGGCAGGGAACTAAAAGAAGGTATTTTTAAAACAAATTTCAATTGCTGAAACATTAAGCATCCCATGTAATCCAATTACTCAATTGTGATTTGCAGCTTTTTCAATTAAACTGAAGCAAATAATTTAAGGCAAAAAATACATGTAATCAAATGTAACTTCCATTGTAAAACAACCTAGGAAGGAACCAAGCAGGAAACAGACTAATCAATACATTACACAGATTATGCTAAAAGCTGTGAAAAGGAGCCAAAATACCACATCCTGCCAAGCAGAAGGAAGGAAAGGAATAAATAAGAAATCAGAAATTAAGCACTGATCCAGGAACATTCACAGAATTATTGTGAAAGACAGAAGCATTTCCAGAGCACCCAGTTAACACTTCCACCCCCTCAAAAATAAAGCCTTTTATGAATTTTCAAAACACAGCACATATCTCAAGTTCACCATGCCAGTGGCTGATAATTACTTGTATGATATAAAATTTTAGATTACAGGATCAGTACAAATTTCTTGAGGAATTTTCAAAGCCTTCAAATGAATTTTTGCAAAACACACGACTAAGTCTACCATACTGTAGGTCCCGTCAACAAGGACTAAAACTTGCTCAATGAAATACGCTACATCAAACCCTTTATTTCAGTGTCAACTACAAAGACACTGAATGTTTGTTTGATATGGCTTCAGTTTTTGGGGTTTTTTTACATATTTGGTAATGTGAAATATTTACACAAAGCAAAACAAAACCAGTCACATTTTTTTTCCTTCCTTTTGGATGCTATATAGCATGAATTATTATGCAAACCATCACCTTCAGTTACATTCAAAATACACATTATATGTTCATAATTTTTAGTCATTCTCATTTTAAAGTTAAGGAAAACATATAAGCAAGATTGTTAATTTCCTTATGAAGGGGTATTTTTGATGAACTTTTGCTTGGCTGATACATGGAGCTTCCAAGAAAAGACATGAAAGTAATTTGTTTGTTGAAAATTATTTTTGTCGAAGTACGTAGTGCTGCAAAAGAACCTGAACATTACTCCTTATTTAAACTGATAGATGAAATAAACCAAACAATCTTCGAACGTATAGCCCCTGTTTTTACAATGCACATTGATATGGTCTTCTCTAACAAAAACATTAGTGCTACCACAAACAGATGGACCTACAGTAACAGTCTTGCTGAATGCTAATGGGTGCCTTAAGCAGAGGAAGGAATATTAGGATACCATGCAGGTTTACTGAACTCACCTGACAGAGGTGTAAAACCATTTTCTAGGAGCAGAGATGCATGCACAAAAGTAAGAACATGATTGCAAGTAATAGACTTTCATGAAATTAGACATCAATTAACATCTTCAAAATGAACAACAATATATGGTGATAAAAAATAAAATGTAAAATTTCAGGGTTCCTCACCTCTCGCTTTGCAAGCAGCACATTAGGAACAATATGAGGCAGGCAGCGTCCCAACATTAACATGACACTTTTCTCACTGTCTGCAATCCGAGATACCTAGAAAACCAAGTTGCTTGTTTGCTTCTTTTTAGAAGCACAGGAACAGAAAAATACCGTTTGAAAGGAATAATAAAAATTGCAGCAGGCTGATCAGTTACCAGAAAAGTATTTAATTTATTCCCATACATTAAGCTGTAAGTTTTTGATGTGTCAGTAATTTCAACAGCATGAATCCAATTGTAGAGATTCAAAAGTTCCCAGTAATTACACCTCTAGCACTAGGTTTCATATTTAGCATAAAATCTGAGAACATATCTTTATTTCTTAACTTTCATGCACATAGATTCATCTTTCCATGCCTTGTTTCAAAGCAATTATTGCTTGTTTAACTATTGCTGCCATGCAAAATGAAGGATCTTTTAGTTTATGTCAACTGGAAATATACCTCTGATCCCAAACGGCTGTCTGCTGACATCCGACAGAAAGACAGTAGTGCTTGATGGAAAGCTGGTGACAATTTCCTGAAATATCATCAAAAAGGGAGAGGGGGAAGAAAGCATAAATCAGAAGGGTGATAAAGTGAATCCCTTCACTCTGGTTTAATCAACTATCTAAAATGACACCCAGAAAGCATGTTTAAGTGATTCATACTACAGAAGTTTTAAAATTATCTTTGACTTTTAGGGTGTTTAGTTTGTAGCAAGAAAAAACCCTGAGTGTCCTAATTAAGAAGTTACTTTTAGTTCCAAAAAAACATAACATCTTTCAAACTGCTGCACAGACAAAAATAGGACTAAAGCATGAAGAAAAGGAAGCTTAGGCAATACAAGAGGAAGCATACAATTATGCAAACGGGGTCGGGTGGGCAAAGAAATCACATGAAACAATATTTTTGCTTAATGCTCTGACTCTGCAAATTGCATAAAAGCATTTGAGTAGTCAGTCAAGTTATAAGCTTCAGGGTTAAATAGAGTTTGCTCAACTGCCACTTTGGGATCTAACTTTGGATTCAAATGCTGCCAGAACTTCAAAATCAATCTTAATCTGCTGTCTAAGCCTTTGTACAGGCTGAATCTGCACAAGCACTGCCTCATGGCCACATCCAGCACCAGGCAATGCAGCTGAGCTACTCAAAGCCTTAAGCATCCATATCAATCCCTGATAAAAGCTTCAAAACAGCCGTGTCTGGAGAGGGTAATTTGGCAGAAACGTTCTCAGAAAACAATTACTGACCACTACATTAAACAGGCAAGCAGCAGCACCCTATTTTTCCCAGTAATGACAACTTCCTCTGCCTTATCTGAGGCCTTGTACTTAGATGCTAATCTAACACTGCTTCATCCACTATGTTTAAAGAAGACAGACAACATTTGTCTTCCAAAACATGCATAGAAAGCATCTCACCCATTTCCATCATCTGCTATTTGAGTCCTCTAATGACACTGAGAGGAGGCAACTCCTATTTTTTATGTGGAAATTGGTAACACCTTTGAACCCTCAAAAATACACACGAGCGCACAAAATCCAACACACAAATGAGTATGTGCATGGACATACATTTAATCGAATAGACTGAAACATAATACTTCTGACGGTAAATACACCATCATTCACCCTTTTCTAACTGAAAAAGCCCATTAAGAATCAAAGCTCCTACTTACAACTACTTAAACTAATTAAAGAGGACATCAATAAATATATCAGTTTTCCTCTTCTCACTATTTAGAAAATTATGATAAATAAGAATTTTTATTTATTGCTTAAAATCAATTTTTTTCCTTAACAGTATGGATTTTTGAAGTACATTTTAAATTTTAATGAAGGGAGCTTGTTTTAATTCTATTCAGCTTGGTTTTGTGCAAGGTTCACTTTAAAAAAGTTACTAAACTACTTAAACAGTAGCTCGTTGTAAAAGACCTCTTTCACAATATGTTAGTCCTTATGCTGTAAAATATTCTCAAGTGACAGATTTACAGGCTCTACTCAAGACTGTAGAGTTTTTTTACACTGGGAGAACGTAAGCAAGCATTGCAAAGCAGCAGCTTAACATTAACACAGAGGCAAGGCCTTGGCCAGCCCTTTGCCCAGACTGTCCTTCAATCTGGCATTCATTCTACAGAAAATCAGATCCTTTCCCACTTGGAATCCTAATTAAAATCCTACATAAGGGCAAAGTTCCATTCCCACTTTGCAGAGAATGAAAAGTAAGTACGACAATATGTCACTGAATTTCCCTATGTGTTAAATAACAGCAAGCTCTGGGCAGCGTGGATCCTCTTATTGCTGGCTATACTTGGAGTCCAGAAAGCTTCTCCTTAATCAAGTCTAACAAAATCCGTGATGGCTACACTGGACAAAAACGATGAAAGACCAAGGCCTCTTGCATCCAGGTCAGTAGAAAGTCTCTCAAGGGCCAACAGATGTAAGTACTGAAGATATCCGAATACAAGAAAGTACTATGAATAAAAAGCCCAAGCACTACTATTCCATTCCATATAACTCTGGGATAAAAGAGTCAATTCATTCAAAAAGCCAGGACTGCTATATACAGAAAACACCTTGTATTTGGTGCAAATCACCACACACCTCAAATCAGTTGAATAAACACATGTGGTGCAGTCTATTTAAACCACTGCTAGTGCTTTGCACTGCCATCTGTTAACTGAGGCATTTTTCCAACGATGGCCATGTCCTCATTTATCAGCATGCATGCACAGCTGCTCTGAGTGCAGTCACACAAAGCAGGCTCACTTCCCCTTCTCTCTTCCCATCTGGGCAAGATTTATGCCAAGAAAACACTCTATAGATACAGTAGTAATGATCTTGTCTTTTAGGATAGAGTCTTAGTTTTTAACCCTTCTTAGTACATTCTGAATAAATGATAGTAATTGTCTTCTATAAATAAACTTGGATTGAAATCAATAAATATCCAGCATTTCCATTGTGCTGCTTCTCCTGCAGATCTCAAAACATTTAACAAATAATCTATTTCCTTAGTGAAAAAAATTACTGCATTATTACAAACCTAGGGCATAATCCAGGAAGAAAATTTAGTACTAGATACTGGTCTATAAAACACTGTATCAAATATGCTTTCCTTTGACCCTTTGCTGACATATTAAGCCCAAAGTGGAGTACAAAAATAGCTACGTATTACACATGCATTATTTATTTCTGCAGTGAACTGTATTTGAGGGGACTTGTGAATTGAACTCAACGGGGATTCATGGCTTCATTGAACTACTTTTCAAATAAATCTATGTGCAGTTATAGTTAAAACAATTGTGAGCAGCATAACAAATGCTGTTCTTCTAGTCTCTACTGTCATAAATTCTACTGGAAATACGCAGCTCATTCCTTCCTCAGTGATTTAATCCTATTTTGATATACACCCTCACTATCCCCAAACCATCAATCTAATATTCATGCACTTAATGCCACATAGCACTCATCACTAATCTGAGCAAGAAGAAACTTGCAACAAGCCAAATGAAAGTAGGTAGACAAGTATATAGCAATCAATGCACAACAGCTTGAAGTTTTGATTACTACATAGTCTAGACTTTTAGCTAGGATATGAAAGAAACTTAAAAAGAAAAAAATCTGGAAAGCTTAAACCAAACCACTGACCATTTTCCAGAAAAATATAAGCTATTCTACTTTGCTGTTAAACACTAGTATAGTCAACTAAGAGAGAAGAAATTTGTTATGAGACTCTAAAGTATTATATTCAGAAATCACAAATCTTTCCTCCTGTCCAATTCTAAAAGTTAAGATATCACTGAAAAAGTAACCCTGACCCTAAAAGTAAGTGCAAGAAGTACAGAAAATCCAGAAAAGGTAATTACTAGCAGGGTTAGCAACTCCTTTTTTTTTGGATGCTTCTTTTCTCCCCCCCCACTACAAGTTTGCATTTATTTTTCCATCTGCACAGAATGTCACACAGATTTCTACTTGGTATTTTCAGATGGAAAGATAATTCTAGAAACAAATTACAGTATCAACACCAGCAAAAGCTTGCTAAGGGACAAAAGACAAAGCAGGATGGCTGCCTGCTGCCCTACAAACAGCAACAGTAAGATCATAAGGTGAGCTACTTGCATATCTTTGTCCACAGTGGTAACAATTACAGGTTGTACATACCCTCATTATATTTGTGGTCTGTGTTACTCCTGATGACTACAGTGGTTTGCCTATCACTTAATGAACAAATCACTTCTCCTTTTCACTATAAAAACACTTGTACAGGTTGAAAGGGCTTTCTCAAGAACACTTCCAAGCACAAACTCAGTCTCCAAGTAGTAAGACAACATGAATACCCTAATTTAGTTAAAAGAATCATAGCTACCTAGTGAAGGCTTGCCTCAAAATCAAAACTCAAAAAAGCATTATGCCATTAGATACCTTTTGGATAATTACAAAATAAGTACATGAAAAACAGTACTGCTCTCTAGTAAAAAACAGTAACAGAAAATAGTAAAACAGAAACAGTAAAAAATTTTCCCAACAGCTCTTCAAGCAGAAGAGAATTATGAAATTAAAACTTAGAAGAGAATGGAACTCTCTTGTCTTCCCATTCACTACTCTGATTTTACCTATTTTTTTTTTGCTGCAACAAACAGGGCTGGGTTTAGAAACAAGTCGAAAGTGAAAGGAATTTCTGAAACTTAATACTAAAACTGTAGGTTTGTCCTATGTACTCCTTCCAAAAGAGATTAGGAACAATATAAAAGTATCAGCACTATTAGAGGTATGTTAACTCTTATTTGTCTTCAAAACACAAATGGTCTATTCATTTGGCAGAATTTCACTGTTAGAAAAATATCTACTCACTTTACAAGAATTTTTAATAATAGCATGCAGTTTACAACTTATCACTAACCTATTAGGTTTATCAAAGTGGACTGCAGCTTTAGATGATGGAGCACATGAGGACAGTTTCTCTGTCTCTTTAGAGGGCACAGAATTTAGCATATCATCTTTAGAAGTCCTTGAATCCACTTCAGCTGATAAAGCAAGGCTTGTTTCCTCAATGTTGCCATGTTTACTGTCATTCTCAGAGCTCTTGATATCCAAGTACCGTCCATTGTCCTCTGAGACTGTGAGAGGCACTTGTTTTAAAGAAGGATGGGGAGCTACACCATATACAGTTGACACAGAAAAGTTTTCATTCTTGAGAAGATCTATTTCACTGCAAAAGCAAAATACGAAATATTTTTGTAGTCTTCATGCAAATGCTGTTCAAATCACACCACTGCAGCACAGAAATAAAGATAACATGCTGAAGAACTCAACATACTGTTCAATTCATGTATGTTTAAAAATTCCTATAACAGAAATAACTTTGATCACACAAACTGTTCAAATAAGCACTCGTTTCATTCAGCACTTTAGTAAATAATTAGTAGCAGAAAAAATGTTGCACTCTGAGTGAGTGAATCAGTGAAACAAGTGAGTAACAACAGTTTTATCTCCTTCTGGCTGAAATCTGAGCACTGAGACACAAATTGTCACAAGACAGAACACTACCTAGGATGCAAAACATAAAATACTAGAGTGGTGAATCAATATGTACTATCCTATCTGGCTTTGAAATGGTAACTGTGCAAGTCAATAAAACCACTTAAAATTTATGCACTTTCCCACACGCTGCATTAGTACACCTCTTAAGAGGAATGATATCTTATGACTTACAGAATGATGTGTTTTGACCAAACTTTCCAGTATCTTTTTCTTTTGGTGTTATTAAAGATACCGTCATGTCTACTAGTCTTCCTCTTCAGAAAGAAAAACTATGTTGACATCAGATGTTAAAACAAGCATCTTTCTGACAGTGTTTGCAAGCTTTACGTGCTAAGGAGCGATATGAAGCTAACTGAAGACAAAACCTATGTAAAACAGATCAGAAGTGATTGTTTTCAAAGAAATAAAGAAGCTACATTGAAAGAACAAAACTGGTTACAAAATTAAATTGTACAGGTAATATAGGGAAATATAGTCAGTTTGAAGTCTCTTCCTTTTCCTAAATCAAATACTATGTATTGAAACGGAAAGACTGCCCTGCCCTGAAGAATTCCCAGTCATTTCCTATATTTAAGTTATGATTCCACATATGTATTAGAAAAACACTGAAAAGTTATCCAACGTTTATCAAGAGTCAAGTACGTTGATAAGAACATACCTTTCAAGTCTTTGGATTTGTTCCATCAAAGACCATTTCTCACTGTTCAACACACTAATTTGATCTTCTAATTTTTGCACTATTAAACATTGCTAAACACAAGACAGAAACAGAAGAGTTTAGTACAATAAAGTTAAGCAGTACATCAAACAGCTGTAACATTTCCTCTATACAGTCTTACTTCTATTGACTGTGGTGCTGTTTCAAACACAGGGACAGTCCCAAGTATAGGAGTATCAGCCTCTAACTCATCATCTTCTACACCAACTGATGCATCCACCACATCTCTTGCAGCAACATGATGGTTTCCAAAGTCACGGTAGAGTTGTAACAGGTCAGGAGGCTTTGGAATGTTCAATCCTACATCATCCCAAAGTTCAAAATCCTTCAAAAGAATAAAAGAAACTAAAGCATACAATATACTTCCTTTTATTGTCTTTTCTTGTCCTCATTTGACCACAGATGGTGCAACAGCAAAATAATGACATCAAGACGGCATTGTAGTAAATCAGATAGAAGCTCAACTCAGCAAGAAACAATAGTAGAGGAAGGATCCACTTTGTGAACCAAAGCAATTTCACTGTAAAGGCAGCTCTAGGTAACATACTAGAGAGACTACCTTTCCAACCACATAGGTTACTTTTTTTTTGCTAAGACATGAACACTTTTTAGAACCAGAGATAATATTGCTCAAATTGTAGCAGAAGCCAATGCAGTTGATACAAGGCAGAAATATTGGCTTTGTTCCCATTTCACTCATAAGTGCAGGTATAATTTCCCTAGGGAAGACAGGCACAGTATCACAGAATCATTTAGGTTGGACAAGACCTCTGAGATCAAGTCCAACCTTTGATCATCACCATGTAAACAAGACCAGAGCACTAAGTGCAATGTCCAGTCATTTCTTGAACACCTTCAGGCACAGTGACTCCACCACTTCTCTGGGCAGTCCGTTCCACCGTTTAACATCTCCATGAAGAATTTCCTCCTGATGTTCTAATATAGCTTAAACAGCTCTGCAGAAGACTGATAGTGAGGTGCAAACAATACAAGGGCCTCCTGTCTCAAACCATCACTCAGTGTTCTTCCTTTTCTCATTTACATCTTATCATCCTATTAATACAAGAATATTCCATGTCTGTATATACAAACAAGTTTGTGCACTGTTACACAGGAGTTGTGATGGTCTCTTTAATGACATTAAATTTAATTATTGGTTTAAACTTTTTTTCGTATTGTTCCCAGTCTTCACTATATTTTTTCCATAGTCTGGTCACATACATTTATTTGAAGAAAGATTATTTTCTCAAAGAATTATGTGAATAATGTAGAAAAAAATGTGCCGACTATACATTAATTGCAGTATGTTTATATTTACCTTTTAGAATTAAGAATTTTGCTCTTTTTTGCTAACACAAACACAACACAAAACATTCTCAGTTGAGAACACAAATAGGATAAACTGTTCATCTTTTCTCTTTAGGGGGCTGTATTCTCACAAGTATTTGGATGTTAAGCGCAAATATTCAGTGGAGGTGGATGATTCAGAAATTCTATTTAACAATATATTTGCTTTACAGATTAGGATATGAAATGTAGGAAAGGTATAGGAGGACCAGTTACACATAAAACTGGATTAAATTCTATATTCAACTCTTCTGGTAATATTCCTGTTTTGTGATAAATACATATTGGGTATTGATGCTACTGGGTGTTTTGTCTACTCAGAAACAGTCAGAATGTAATCAGAACCTTCCAAACATTCTTCCCAAGACATTCTTCCCGTCAAATGTAAGCCAACAGAGATACAAAACGGATCATCTTAAGAAAAATGCATCAAAGCATAGCTAGGTTGGGAAAGAGCCAGGATAACACCTTATTATTATCAAGAGCTTCTTCAACACTATACTTAATGCCTTAATCACATAGGTGATTAAGCACTCTCACACACACACACATAGGCATGCCCAGAAGACAACCAATGAGTAAACTGTATATCCTGCACAAGCCAACTGAGTAGGATCTAAGGAAAAGATGACATTTGAGATCCAGATCCTTGAGTTCAACTGAATGTGTGTCACACCCGAATACAAGGAAATATCTGACTCACAGTATTTCACTTCTTGTTTTGCTTCCTTTAAAGAATGCAAGCACTCTTGTCTCCTTCGTACAAATTTTGGGAAACTACTGCTCATACTGCTGCGTTTTCAAACCATGGTTTATATATGAAAATGCTAACTAACATATTTAACTTTTAGAGTACTCATATTTGTGAAGCAAACTGCATGCACAGGAAAAATCACTTAAGTTCACTTGAGTTTATGACAAGATCAGAATATGGAAAGCAGGCATGCAAAAAACCCCAAACAAACCCACAAGGAAACTTTACCTGATCATGATTTTCATCTGAAAATGTTATTGATGTAAGCTTGTAACTATTCTTCAATAAAAATTCATTAACTAGGAAGTTTAGAGCTCTTTTCTCAAGAGGTCTGATTGGCTCCTGGAAAAAAAAAAAAAAGAAAATACACTAGATTATTGGTTTATCTCCCTTCCAGCTATGGAAGCATATTGATACTAAAATCCATGCAAAGCTCATTTATCACCAGCCACTTACCTGAATTTCAGGACTTGATTTATAATTTTTTCGTTCCTGCAAAGGAACTTCATTTTCTGGGGAGGAAAAAAGAAGTAACTAAATTTTACTTTCTCACAGAGCATGAGCTCAGCTACTTCTACATTGTTTAAAGTAGAGACTTAAGAAAAGGTTTATGTACACCACCTGCAGCCTGAGTCAGGTTGGCTCGAAGGGCCTGTATGGTCTCCTTGGCTTTCCGTAGTTCAAACTCCAGGACTGGACAGGGATTTGGATTAAACACACACAGGCATCCAACCAAGGCAAGGGAAACAAAAATAAAATATAAAAAGCAAGGATGGGTGTGAAAAAAAAGATACCGTTTGTATTAAACGTAAAGCATGCAATCTTTATGGAACTTATGAACACATGCAGCAGAGTTGGTTTAAAGCAAACTGGTGAACATTTTCCATAGTTTCCATAGTTTCCACCTAAGTGGCCTTAGGTTAGCTAAGTCAAAATTTCAAGCTGTCTGACAAGGACTCGCTGTAAGGTTTTGGGAAAATATTTGGGAGCTGATGCTATTAAATGTTTTGGTTTTTTGGAGGCAAGAGGAGTATGTGGGCAATAAGAACACAGATCTAAATGAAACAAGTATGCTGTTGCAGGCAGAGGAAGCTGTCTCCATGTAGCAAAGCTTACACCATGAAGTGAATGTACAGTCCCACTGACACCACAGACTTTTTTTGAAAATAAAATCATACACCAAAATTTTAGTACTTCAAATGGGAGATCTTGAAATGTACTTTATCTTACTTAAAAAAAAAAGTAATTTTAAATTTCTATTTAAAAATTGTGAAGTTTTAGGAATGCCCTACAGTTGATTAGGATTTTGAATTCAGTTCACTGAATTCAAATGAAGAGAGATGCACAAGACCAAAAACACCCCAAAAATGCAGCTCTTCTGCAGTACTTATAAAAAAGCTTGAAAGGAAAAAAGTCTTTGCACCATTATTCTTGAAAGTTTACACTGATTTTCAAAGACCCAGAGTCAGCTTTAAATTCAAAAATACTTAATTCTACTTCTCCACTCTCTCTTAATTCACCTTTCCACTCCCCTAGTCACTCTCATTTGTTTCTCATGTTCCAATGTTTCCTCCAAAAAGGGCCAGTGGTGATTTGTGTGCACTGGGATTTCATGTGTTTTGATGCTGAGGTCATATGTATATGGTGGCTTCAAATTTTAACCCCCTGGACCTTTGCAAAACATACAGCAAATGTTCTGTTAATAGCCATTTACAGGTAGATCATCTAAGGAAACCTATTTAAGAGATTACTAGATAAATACATGGATTTCACTAATTCTCAGATTAATCTAATCACACTGAAATATACAATTGCCAGAACGAAGGACTCTTAACTAGGAGAGATGAGCACAGAACACCTACCATGCTGAAGTGTTAGATGACCTATTTAGAATAGTTTAATATCTACTTTATTCCCAAGCAAAAGGAAAAATGTAGCGACTTTTAACAAGAAAGTTTCAATGAGATTTTTAATCACTGCCTGGAAACAATTTAATGTGGCATTTTGAAATATTTACACAGAACACAATGCACAGCAGAAACACTGCATTGGCCCTTGCTGGTAAAAAATGTTACTGAAGGCTGCAAATAAAACCAGTTCCTCTTTTGAGCATCTGTAACTAAGACTCTTGGTAATTAGCACTCATGGAAAAAAGATTCACTCAGTTTGCAGTTCTGCATAAAAACTGAAGGAGTTACTACAGTACACCACATTTGCTACATGAAAGTAACTTGTTTGATGCACAGAATTTTACTGCAGCAATACAAAAGCGCAACTGAGGATACAATAAATAAAATATGTAAAATCTCTCTAGTATTCAGCAATGCTGATCTGCAAATACTTCTGTGCAACAAAGTTAGAAAATGCTCTCATCATAAAGTAAGTACCTAATTTTAGCACTTCCTTGCATTTGAGTTACTTATTTACAGTTGTAAGATACTAATTTGTTACTTTTTGAAAATCTTAAAGAACACAAATTAATTAATTTTTCTTATGGAAATGACTATGTGTTAACATTTTACTCTTGTAAAATATTTTCGAAGACCAGAACAGTTGCAGATCAGGAGTGCCCTGCACTAGAATGATATAAATAAAAAAAGTTAGAAAAACAATGAAAACTATAAAAACTCAGGAATCTAATTAAGGAAAATAGGAACAAGACATGTCTGAAGGTGTAGAAAGCCAAAAAACTCATGTCAGACAAACCCATGTCAGACGGCAAGAATTGATATTTAGTGAACTGTGACGATGCCGACAATTCTTAGAAGTCATTAGGACTTTACCCATTCAACCTTAGAAGTTGATTACTCTGCTGCATGTTTCTGTTACATTGTAGAAGATTCTAGACATAGTATATTTGAGAAGCTGTCACTTGGTAGCATGTCAAAACAGTCACAAAATCCCACCACAACAGAGCATTGTTACAGTTGTACCTCATCTAATCTTACTAATGGCACCATGATAATTGCCATCATACAAACCTTGATGCTTCCAAGTCAGTCACAAATATAGCTTTTATTTGAAGAAGTTTATAAGTGTTTATACAATTATACATGTAAATAGCTATAACATTAACTTCAGTCAAATGTTAAACTGTGATTAAAAGCTCTTTAAGTTATACTCAAATGTGATCTTCTGCCAAAACATGCAATGATTTTTAATTCAACATGTCTACCAATGAAATCAACACTAATAATCCCCATTTGTTGATTCTATAGCATTCTCTTACATAAAAAGGCAACCTTTTAACCCCTTTATTTGTAACCATTATGAACTATTGACTTTTAATATAGATGACCTGATGTCTCTCCCCCTCTCCTCTTAGAAAGCTGAAGCTACACCTTCAGAAGCATTGACAAAGCCAAGCTAAAGTTTAACTTCATGCTTGACAAGGCTGATAACACGTACAACTCCCAGCAATTGGTGAAAGAGCTGGCATTCCTTAAGAATAATGCACAAAAGTTTTGCTGCAGACAGCCTAAGAAAGGAAAGAATCAGATATTCCTCTGCACCAGGAAAGCAAACAATAGAAATTTAGAGCCTTGAGGTTGGGTAATCTTCCTACAAGGAAAGGGCATTTCTGAACAATTTAGTTTGCCTTAGGGGAGAAAATTATCCAAATTTCAATGGCTCTTTTTATTAAAAATTATGGCTTTTAAATGGCTTTTTCGTTATTAAAAGTTTCTAATCACTACAGCTACTATCCTGAAAAAAATTACAAAGCTTGACTTAAAATGGGTGAATATTTCAAGCAGGCAATGATGCATTGGACCAAGGTTTTCAGATCAGCAATTTTTAAATGTTTCAGTTTTCATGCAGCTAATGTAATACACCTTAAAAGAGAAGTGCATATCAAGAATGAGTAGCTTCTCTGCTGAGCTTTGAAATTTCAAAATTAAGCTTTCTCAAGGGTCTTATTCTATTGACTCATATTTGTTAATGACTTCATAAGTTATTGGATCATACATACCTACAAAGAACCACCTGCAATTGGGATTGAACTAGTTGAGATCTACATGAACAGCAGTCTTGTTGAGCCAAGGCCAAAAAGTTGAGGAAATAAACAGTATTTCTAAAATCATCCAGCATTTGTGTTGTGTAAGCAGTAGTATTTCCAATTGTATTAGAATTTTATAATCTACATTTAGAATACCTTGTCAGATTTTTGCATACTTCACTATGAAGTACCCTCTACTTCAGATAATGGTAGAATTGTAGTTTTGTGTTGTGAAGCCACTATATGGCATTTGGACATTTTCTTTTAAAAGTAGTTCTTCTCTGAAGTATCAAGGGCTCCTGCGCTTACCCAGCTTTCCTCACTTTCATACTGTTACAAGCTCTGTTGTTCCTTAACTTCCATTTTGAGTCCTTCCTCCTTGCCAAGTAAATGCAGAACTCCAGATGTCCTAAATCATGCCCTCTAAAACATGTATGACATCCCATTACATTTGATGAAATCTGTACATATATTTTGAATCAATCAGAAGAAACTTAAATTCTCTGACAACAGCTAGCAATGAAGTCACTGTCCCAAACATACTTCAGGACCTGAGGTTTCCCAACTCCCACTTTCCTGATGGAAGTATTAAGAAAAAAGGCAGCCTTGAAATGTGAAACACTTCAGCACATAACACAAATAGCCCCAAATCAGAAAGCTGTACTTCAGCACAAAATATGACTACCACAGTACAAAACTAAAGACCAGCAGGATGGTTCATGAGCAAGTAACAGAGAACTTGTCACTCTAGAAGTGGGAGGCCAACACTTGACTCAGTAGCCTCATTAATTCTTTGAAGTTAATAAGACAAGACCACCTACAGAGAAGCCCTGAACTACAGCAGACTTCTCTTCAGCTTCAACCCTTGGAGACCTTCCACCTGGAAGGAAATCTAAGAGGCTTACAACTCCTTCACAAGCTTAAGACAGGTAATGGGAAGACAAAACCAGATCTGCTTTCAGGATGAACGAAGTACACACTCAATGTTAGCAAGTGATTGTTGTACTACAGATGCCTTTTGTGCTCTGTTTTTAAGTTTTGTTTGATTTCTAAAAAAGACTTTCCTCTGATTTTGGTGTGCACAGTTTAATAGTGCCTACTAAAAAAACACAAAAAAAGGGCTCTGTAAAAAGCAGAAACTGTGAACCTGAGTCTAAATGAAATTCTCAAAAATAATTGGTTTTTGTTTTTTGAACTGGTCTCTTCCTTTCAAATTCTTCTGATCAGAGGCACACAGACTAGCTAGAAAGCAATGGAAATACAGGGAAATCTGAGAATACATATGATTGAAATGGAGTTTGATTATAAGAATTAATTTTATCATCTTTGAAAACACAGCATGTGTTTTTAAAATTATTTAATTCTCAAAACAGTTGATGTCAAAGGCAGGTTAGCAATAATAAACATTTTGAATTATGCAAAGTAGGGGGTTTAGACCATGGCAAATTTAAGATGCGGCAGAAGATTCAGTTCCTTAGATTGAATGTCAGGCAACCTATTTTAAACAAATCCTGTGGGTATTCAAGTTAGGTGTACCCTTATTACACAGGAAGGGAGCAGGGTTTCCATTCTCTATCTGCTTTCTGGAAATTATGAGTATTTGCAGGTCTACTACCCCTAACAAATCCTTCAGTACTGCGTTTATCCTAGCAGCAATTATTTCAAGCACTTAATACATGACTCTGGATTCAAAACTTACCAGTCTTAGAGAACAAGTTGTTTCCACCTAGCAAACTGCAAGCTGTAAGGATGCCTTTTAGTTTGTTTCATCTCTTAGTGGATTACAACTCTATTATCCAAATTGTTACATAGCTCTCATTTTCATTAAGATCAGGTAGATAAAGAAGAAAATTTATGTTTTCTAAATTGCAGTTAGTTTTGTCATACTTATCCACATCCTGACTGGCTTCTATGACTTGCATCTTTTCAGTCAAGCAGATAGTATTATAGAAGGGACTCAGATTCCTTCCAGCAGATTTCCCAAGTGAAAAGCTCACAGCAACTCTTCAAAATATGTCTGCTTCTAGGCCAAATTTTGATTCTAATTCCAGATGGAATGAAGTGGGCTAATAGCTTTTAAATACTGAAATCAATTTCAAACAGGAGTTGATACAGTTATTTCCAGGAATTTTTGGACTGTTAAAAAAAAAATGGCAACTAAGTCTACCACTACTCATAATGGGCAAATGGAATATAGTGGCTTTGGATGATAATATATGCATGCATTTTTTGATTTGGGGCTTTCTAACATAGGCAAGATACAAAAGTATTTGTAAAGTGGGTATGTTATAACCTCTGTTTTAAAGTCCTTCTGACTCGGAACCAGTTTACCAGTTTAATTTAGTGACTGACGTGCATTTATGTCCTATCTTTCATTTGATATGATAGGGAACTGATATGGAAATCATGTGTTCAGTCCAAACAGTGAGAAACAAAGATAGGAGCATAAGAAAGGCATTTACAAAGAGAAATGATTCAAACCTCATCTTCAGAACTATCAGAAGAAAAATATGACTATTAGATCATGGCCCCAAGCTTTCACAACAGATTACAATTTTAATCTCCTAAGCATCAAAGTTCTTAACGGAAAAGAAAGAATTTTAGAAGAAATAAGCAAAATGGGCTTCCAGTTAGGTTTCAAAGTGCATTTGCAGCTAAGAACAACTTCAAAAGCAGAAGTTATAAGCCAGAGTCTGTTTAAAGAAGGAACTGGATTTGCAAAATTTTTGAAACCTCTGTTGACATAATTTTTTTAATGTGCAAAATAAATACTTATCAGTTTTTGAAATTGCTTGGGAAGATAGCTTTAAACATGATTGAGGCAAAATATTTTAAGCAATTATGACTGAACCAGAATTTTAAGTAGAAACAAAATATTTTTGAAAACTTCCAGTCTTTAAAAACATCCAGAAACAATATTCAGTCTTACTTCGTTCAAGTTCTTATGTTACTTTTTAAGAACTCTTTGAAAAACATCTCTAAAGGAACAGAGAACTGTAAATATCCTGACACACAATTTCCTCATCAATTACATATGACAGTAGTCAATCACTACATAGTAATTATCAAAAATATTGATCAGTTTTACTATTTACTTAATACTTAATTTTAGGCTATATTAATTTCATACTGGAAGTAATCAATATTTTGTTACTAATGTTTTGTCAGAAGATTACTGGTTCTACTGAATGTCAATTCTGACTGGTCTATATTTCCTATAAGCATCTCTAATCCAATTCTAAGGACAGCTCCAAGAAAGAATCAAACTAGCTCTCTCAGTAACAGTATTGCCAAGAAATACTGACTAGAACCAGGAAAAATCAACTATGATAACGAAAATAAATGAAATATTGGGATTTTGCTTGTTTTTTCCTTGCATTCCAGGACACAACTCACAAAGGCTTGGGCTCCTTAAACACAGCTTGTTTAGAAGATTAGTTTTCAATTTACTACCATTGCCTCCTTAAAAAGGACTATGTATATTGAAAAAGAGAGTAGCTAACGAGTAATAAGAATCCAGAAGTTTCCAAATAAATTGAAGAACAGTAAGTTCCTATAGTTCTAGACCAGAACACCAAATTACCTGGATTTGCTTTGTATTTGTAACCCAGTCCTTTAACTCAGCAATACTGGCCAGGTAAGAAAAATGAGATTTTCCCACCATTTCAGACTGACCCAGAGATGAAATTTCAGAATGAAGATCCTTTACAGAACTCTGTTTCGTCCGCCTTTTCATTGCTTGGTGGTTCAGAGTAGAGACAATAGGGTGGAAGAGAGACATGGCAGCTTGCATCACCTCAGGTTTCATAAAGCTTAACCATGTGAGCAGAAGTCACAGCACAGACAACTTCCATGAGCTCAGGATATTGAACAGTACTAACTGACAAGAAGTAAACAAAGCTCTGTAGCCATTTCTAGAGAGTTTTTATGTGTTTCTCTGTGGAAGCTGTGAATAACTTCATATATGAACTTGGAAAAAAACCTGGACAGAGAAACGTGGCTCACATGCAAAAGTGGTTATTAAAATAATTTCAAACATAAGAGAAAGTTCTGCCTTTGGTGATGTAATAGATCCTGAAATTAAAAGTGCCAAAGGCTTAGAACAAAAGGCAAAACCCCCAGTCTTATACAATCAAAGAATCAAATAGGAGAGAAAAGCACTACAATTAAGATTTGTAGCAAAGAAGATTTATGGAACTGAGTAAATCCCAAATTTGTTCTGGGTTTGGAAGTGCTTATTTGATCTCGATGAAAGCTATATTTAAGAGATGACTTGCAACAGATCTTTCCATCAGAAAACTCTTACCCACATAGCAGTAACATACCACTATGTAGAGTAATTTACTGAATGTTTCAGCATAACAGTAGTAGTCAGTAGGCAATACCAGGATACAGTTCTATGGTCAAAGGCTGGGCACAATTTTCAAGCATACTGCATGTTTCTGCACTGGTGACATCTGGAATCATACACAAGTACACCTGCCTGAATATTTACAGTAATTACAGCACAAGTGTCTAAAGCACGATGCTATCATCAAGCAACAAGTTAAACCACCTCAGTGAAATCTTGTCATCTTCAGAAATATTCATTTAAATATACTTATGCTAGAAACAACAGCTTAAACAGTAAAATTAACATTCTGTGATTCCTAAAATATATAGAACACTTACCTGCTACTCTTTCATCCGTTTCTCTATTGCCATCATCAGAGTATCTTGCAAAATCTAAAGAATCAAGAGTACTGATGCTTCCAGCACGATCTTAAGGGGTAGGAAAAAAAAAAAAAAAGATATCAGAAAGAATCCTGAAGAGCTGCCTGTCTTTTACAGAGAAAGTCACAGAGAAAGTCAAAACAGCATCTCATTTCAGAAACTATAAATTGGAAGCTACAAATTCTGCAAGACTCAAGTTGTACTGCATTTTCTGAAGCTCTGTAAGTAGAGAGTACATCAGTAAACTTGAACCAAAAATGCAGCACTACAGCAAGTTCACTGAACAGACTGTAAGATATTTTTGCTCCCCCTAAAAGATGGCATTTCTGGCCTGTCCACAACAGATGAGGAGCAGTGCGTTGTAGCACTTCCCCTTTTCCACAAGGGCCAAGGACTTTGGCTTGGACACACAGGTGAGAACGTAAAAGAAACCAAACTGTTGTGTGACAAGTTTCAAGCAGTTCCCTTTTAAATGAAACCTGTGACTGCCTCAAACACCCTGCTTCCTTTCCCCATTTTTGGTATTTTAAGGCATGTCACTGTGACCAAATACTTTTTTACGTATCTCCTGATCTAGTTTTTAACTTCAGTACATACCCACTTAATTAACGTTTTTTGAGGAACGCGGTATCTAACAAAAGCAAAGGAAGCACAGTTCATGCTATTGCAGGTATAATATTCGCGCTCTACAATTAAATTCTGAATTTACAAAAGAAAAAAAAAATCAAGAAATGCAGTAACTAGCATAAGGTTTGGATCTGATCTTGACATCCTTCATTTCATGGGAATGGCAAAGAAAAAACCATCAACAAAAATGCAATTTTGATAAGTCTGCTGAAGCACATATTCACCTTTTTATTATAAAACGCACTTGGTAACAGAACTTAAAATAAATTGAACAGGTTCTTAGCACAATTGAACACGCAGAAATTATATTAAGTACTTCAGTATCTTTCCTCTCCTTTTGAAATTAATTTCTATGTAGAACTTCAGAAATAATTTTAATTACATTAGAACTGTTGTCACATTAACAAAGAACAAACTCCACAGAGCTGTCAAAAAAACTCTTATCTGTCAATGGAAATAGAAGCAATTTCATCACTTGTCAGTCAAACTCTGTCATGACTAACATCATTAAGTATTTAATCTCTCCTCCCATTCTGCATTATGTAAAAAAAGAAAAAACCAAAAAAAATCTATTAATGACTTTCCTTGTTTATTTGTGCTTAATCGTACTGTAAGGTCTTGTGACATCCTCTCTACATATAGACCAGCATTGCACTCAAATAAGAACACCTGAATTAAGATTGATTAAAGCATTTACCCTTAAAAGATACACAGGTACTAAAGTTAGCAACTATAGCTGAGTTCCACAACATCAAGACTTGCCTGAAAACCTTAACCTGTCTGTTCCATGGACATAAAGTATATCACAATATACAATTTATATCTACCAAAGGGTTTTTTCTTGTTACAATGCTTTCTTATCCAAAACATGAAACAGGCTGTTGCTCCTCAGTGAGTCTCTACTCAGTCATTGGTTTTAAACCTCATTGCTCATATGCAGCTTCCAGTCTTATTCTCTGCAATTTTTTCAGACATTATTAATTTTCATAATTCAGACATAAATTTTTCAGACATGATTTAGTAATTTAGTAATTCTCTGTAGGCTGTTCTATATAGCTTAGCAACACAGTAGAAACTCTTCTTTTTACAGCATCTTTGGAAAATGGGCTGTTATGAAAATAAACCCGTGGGAATCACATTTGAAGAGATTAAGTTCAAAAGTAAACATGAATTCGTGCAGTATGAGAGCTTTTAGAATTGACTTTTCAAAACACCCAGCACCTTGATGAGTAGATATTGCTCCAACTTATTTCATTGGGAGCTACAAGATCATTTTTTGAAATCAAATTCAAGACAACATTTAAATGGAGATCTCAATGAAAAGCTGATGCTAAAGAGAAGCAACCAAATCTCACATACAACATCACTATGGCAAATGCAGAAATAAAACTGTTTCCCTCTGCAGTCTTGCCATGTTCACAGATCAATTTTCTAATTGATCTGTGAACAGAAGCAAAGTAACATCAGAGAAACGATGCTCAAATTTCAACTTAAGCCAACTGTGGTCACAATTATTGAAGCATCCAAAGCCATAAACAACACAACTTTTTCTTTATAAGAGTAGTGGTGCACTTCAGAGGCCAAGGCTCTCCCCTGAGAACTGATAAATCCAGGCATAAAACACAAACTTATTTGCCAAAGCCAAAAACTTCTTAGGAAAAAACCAAACCACCAAAACCCAGATGCCCATAAAAAAAGCAGGGGGTAATAACAATCTTTGTCAGGATTTAGAAAACAGAAGCTGTTTAAGATCATACCAGCAGCTGTGAATCCAACAACTCACGATATCAATCACTTCTACAACCTTAACGGTCCTACAGGAACAAACAACACCAAGGAGGTTTACGATTTCAACACCCAGAAACCGCCTTAAACACCACCCCTGCATGCACAGGAGCAATTTACAGGGCTGAAACTTGTACATTCACCATTTTGACTTTGCTTTATCATTACTGTGTTCATAATAAAAGCAAACATCTGACTTCCTTTTCATAGAGGCCGACACTAGGAAGATGCACAAACAACTAGATTCAGATTGATGAAACCAACGAAGATCTGCTAAGGAACACCACCCCCATGGCCTGTTTCCTGATACCATTATTTCACTCTGCCAGTAATGCTGATCCTCCCGCCCATTACCAAAGTCCACGCCCATTAGCACACCCCCTAAGATGCGTCATTTACCGGTACAGTCAGGGCACACAGGCACTGCTGAACAGTGCCCACAGTGAAGAGCAGCAGGCCTGTGCCATCACCTCACCTGCCAAAAATGTCACAGTGGGGAAACTGTGTCTGTGGCCTTGCTACTTACCATTGTCTCTGTAGGCAGTCATCAGCAGAGGTTTAACTCCTAAAACTAATGCCATTGTCTAGAAAATCATGGAATAACATCTTATAACCTTGTATTTTACCCTTCCATAAAAGATGTAGCTGCTCCGCAGAGGATCAAGAGGGTGTAAAAGATACCTCCCTACTGGCAGCACAACAGCCTCGTTTGTTAGGAAAATGGGCAGGGCTGTTTGAAGGAAAGGAATCAAAGGGAAGGGCTGTGCTCAGTCACACAGCTCACCTGAGGAATGTGAAATAGCATTTGTCTGAAGTACAAACAGTTGTACTCCAGGACACTGAGTGGAAGCATTTCAACTACAGCATTCAGAAAAGAGAACTATTTTCTGAACTGAAAGTGAAAAAAAATCAATTTTTTTAGAAGAAAACACATAATTTCAAAAATAAAAATTTTAGTCTCAAGTGATTTGGCAAAGAATATCAAAGCAACTTCTTGTGGAGAAACCACTGAAAAGGAAAAGTATACCTTGGCTGAAGTCTGCTTCTTTCCCAGAAAGAAACGCAATCTGCCACAGCAGTGGGAACCCATTTTGTTGTCTTGGTATGTGCATTCTTATCCTGTGCATGGATTTTAGCTTCTTTCTCTGAATTTAAACACTTTATAAAATTAGCAATTCTCTTTTGCTAAAAGCTTTCCTAGTGAATACTCGCAAAATAATTGCTGTCAGCTTCATGTTTCAGAAATGGTAAAAGCAAAGTAACAAGAACAATTTTGACAAGCAGGTATAAACAACTGCAGAACATGGATCACCTCAATACAGAACAAGAAAGTGCAGAGAGAAGCAGCGAAATAGGCTTAGGGTTTTCATAATTCATACTAGAGAAATGCCAGGAGACATATTGGGATAATAAAGGAGAGCCTGTGCACAGTTCTTGTCTCTTACCTTTACCACTGGAAAAGGATGAGCAAAATCGGAATGCCAACATTCATATACTCAAAGATTTTCAAAGATAAGAAGATTTTTAATCCTTTAAAAAATGCAATGTATTTAATTTCATTTGTGAAGTGAAAAATTGGGTTCAACATCACATTTTGCTTATTAACTTATACAGTCTTTAAAAATATTGCTTCATTCCAGAGGAAAGAAATTTTAATTCTTTTCTTATTCCCAGAACTGGCACCAAATGACATGCAGATTTCTGCTGACAGCTTCTGTTCCCATGGCATATATTCAGCTCTCCCTGAAAGTTGAACATAACTACCAAAGTAGGAAAATGCAAGGGAATCTCAAAGTGATACATCCTCCTCCACTGACATACATAATATGAAAAAGGTTATGTTTCATTCACTCTGATGATAAAAGGAAATTATTTTTACCAGTTTACCTAAAGGACACCAAGAATGATCATATTAGCCATATTTTCATGTTAGCCATATTGTCACAGTACGTGCATTAAGTAGAAATAAGTTGCAGTCTTCTACAAAATCTCATTAAATAATCTTTACATGTTCATGACACTGTAAATCAGCTAAAAGCATAGACAAATTAAGTGGCATTACTTATTGATAGGAGGCACAAGAAAAAATACTTCACAAATTAATGTTTTAGAAGCTACTTGAATTTACTTTGCAAGCATCCAAATTTATTTTAAAAATTACTAGTTGATAAAGCAGCCCAGTTGTCACATTTCCTCTAAGATCACAGGAAATCATATCATCATGTACTAACAATTAATCAAATGGAACATATGAAGACCCAGAAATCCACAATTTTTCCTTGAAATTCAAAGAGAAGAAATGATACTATGCCTGTACATGACAGATTCACTTAGCTAACTAAATGTTCACTTGTACCTGAAAATATCTGTAATCCTGAAACCAGACTATTGCCATATTTTAAACTGCTGAGTGAAATAGCTAGCTAACCACATTTTACAGCGATTGGAGAAATAACTGGCTACTAGAAGCAGGATTTTGGTTAGCATACAAATGGAACTAAAAGTGAATCCTTCCCAGGCAGGATCAGAGCAGCTTCCCACCAGATATTGCACATAGTAGGACAACACATTTCCCAGTTTAAGCCAGGCTTTATATGAATGATACGGTTCTTTGGAGGATGAGACAGCTGTAGGCAGATAGCTCACACATATCACAGGGAGATACAACCTTTTTGAGTTTTTTTGAGATAGTAAAGGCCTGGATAGTAACTTATACCTATAATACTATCAGGGCCATCAGGTGGACTCCAACCTCCACCCTCACACATCGCTATTTGGAGAAGAAAAACCAAACATGACTTTGCATTGAAAAAAACCCCCAAACCAAGCAAAAGAACACTCTGAATACATTCTACTCAATTGGTTAATACAATTGTATTTGTCATTTATTGTAGCATTATCAAACAGGAACACACAACATACCAAAGGCTTGGAAAAAATTGTTAAGAACATTATTCATGCTATTGGATACTATGAAGATTTATATCGAGAACTTTGAATATTCATTCAAGCACAGCTCTACTTGCAGAAGCAGAGAATTTTTATTTCATGTAGTCTTTTTCTTTTTTTCTTTTACTTCAGACAAAGCTAAAATGTTTTAACATTAGTGTTAGAATTATTGTACAAGCAATTTGATCAACGAGTAGTAATTTTATTTGATAATACACTCTTCACTAAATTAAATTTTCACTACATAGGATTTCATTAGGGACAAACATTAAACAAGGCCTGCCAGTTCAGTGTCAGGTACAACCCTCCTTAGAAGCCATCTCAGGTTAATGCCTTCTAGCTTATCCTGAATAAAACCAGATGTTGAAAGTTACATAAGTGAATGACTGAGGCTATCAAAAATTATTCCTTCAGCATCATCATCTTGATAGCTACTTCTAGGTAAGAAAAAACCCAATATGACTCTAGAATACAATTCTCTGCAGCAATAGAAATAAGTTGCACTTCGTTCTTGAACTGGGCACTGAAAATCCGTTTTGTAGAACAAAATTATTAAAATAGGGAATTGCTAAGATTTGATTTTATTATGAATTAAAAACCAAAACAAAACAGGATAATTCAACCAA
Source organism: Ploceus nigricollis (assembly GCA_013399945.1). NCBI lineage: Eukaryota > Metazoa > Chordata > Aves > Passeriformes > Ploceidae > Ploceus > Ploceus nigricollis. The sequence goes on from VXBC01005393.1 coordinate 726,475, forward strand.
CAAGTACGCTACACTTAACACACAGCAGCAAATTAGACTCCGAAAATTATATACTATCATACAAAGAAAATTGTTGGGGATTATAAATGTCAGAAAAACATGCAATTACAGCTGTATGTGGAAAAACCCCCAACTTTGAGATACTCCTTCAGATCTCTAAAAAGCGAGAAGTTATAAAAGCCCCCTACTGCAATGTTTTTCGACCAACAAGCCATGGATTATTACTAAGACAAGCTTTAAAATAACCATATAGTTCCAAACTTTAGAAAACACACAAGTTTTTCCTGATGAGCTGTGCTATTCCTATGAGTTAAGCTGTCCCTCCTCCCAATATACAAATAAACCCCTTCTAGCATGGAGGAACCTCTCCATCTAAAAGCGAATTATGTAATGAAGAGATCAAAACCAAAACTTAAAGGTGTATGCAAATCAAAGGTCAGAAAAAAACGTCATAGACATCTGTAAAGGACAACAGTACCCATATTTTATAGGGTATAGCTTATCTTGATTTTTAGGGCACCCAACCTAATTTTTAAATGCAAAGATGCAGGCCAACTAGCAAGTATTCTGATAACGGATCCCAACTGAGAAGCTTCTATGAAAATTACTCAGGTCTGACACTTTTTCCCTTTCTTCTCTGTGCTACAGATACAATAAAAGAACTATTGAAATTCAGACCTAAGGGAATGCAGATGTATAAATGCACATTTTAGGTCTATTTCTGCTGGCAGTAAAGAAGTCTGCAAGTGAGGTGTTTCACCTACCTTAAACATTCCAGACCCAGAGTAAACTAGCCAGTAGCGTCATGCAGCAGATGGCCTGCTCTTTTCTAGAGCTACTGGTCTGAAAAAATGTCCTCAAATAAACTTGTGTTTTCAGCTATCCTGTACAATATCACAGGCACAAAATAGCAGAAGCCAAGGAAACAGGGAATGGAGGTTATTTTGGAAAAAGAATTAATTTCCTCTTGTACTTCTTTGTACATGCTTAAGCCCTGTATTAGTACTGAAGTACACACATGCATATGTGAATAAACCAAATTGTGAGAGAGAGCGAGCATGTGTGATAGAAGATGTGGGATAATGTGAAAACCCAAAGAGTTTTAATGAAGTCCTTTCTACATTAAATCAAAAAATCAGGCATCATTAACTCTTTAGTAAGTGATCATCAATTCACAGTTTGTATTTGTGACTACCTTATATAGCAACTAAAATAGGTATGTTGTGAAATACATATGAATAAATGAATTAAACTATTTAATTCCCCATAAATAAAACTGCAAATTTATTTTAACCGTACCACATTTCATAAGACATCTCTGCAGCAATATTACTTTGAAAAGTTTTAAAAGTCTGCTGCATTTAAAATTTCTGTTATGTTTAAACTTGTTCCAAGCTTACAGATGCTGGATCTTTCAGCAAAGCAAACTTGATCCATTGCAGCCGACATGTGATCTAGCATACAACCTTTACAGTAGAAACAGACTTACAAAACAATTTTTTAAACCAACTTGAACTTGTAGAGTAAATTTTACCAGATCAACACATTCCACACTGCTACAGTAACTCAGGGATGGAACAAAAAGCCTTAAATTAATTCATTGCATCAGGCACTAAACTGTAAGCACCTGACCTACCAAGTTTTGCAACTCAAGACCCTCTTTTGCTCTCTCCCAGATGTTCTTAATCAATGAGACCTGCAGAATTTTCCAAATTCGTATGTTCTGAAAAGAAGACTTCAGATCCTCATCAAATGAAAACTTAGTTAAGTAAAGCTACTAGAATAAAATTAACTTCCAAGCTGTCAGAACAATCTACTTACCAATTACCAAGAACAGACATTCAGTACTAGTCCATGATGGGCAATCCAAGCGAAATTGAAAACAGATGATTAATACACTTTCCGACTTCATATTTGTAGCAAGTTACAAAAATTCATAGGAAACACATGAGGGTAAACCCCTAAAGCTGGTTAGAGAAAACTAACCTATGCTTGCTGGCCAAGAAAAGAAAAAGTCCCCAAACAAACCAACAAAATCCCACCCACCAACCAACCACAACAAAAAACCCAACCACCAGATATGTAAAACAAATATTTTGCAGACACATTGCAATAAAAAAGTATTACTCTCTCTCTCATGACAGGCACACTGCAGAAGCTCATCAGAAAAATGAAATTACAAGTAGAAAATAGGTAAGATTGTGCACCCTAGCACAGAAATAATATGCTCACAGAACTAGGTTATGATAGAGATGCACCTGGGCTGATCTCCTGGAGAGCGATACCAAAACCTGGCTGCTTTTGGAGACAGGCTTACTGCATAGACACTCTCAGGCAGCATCCAAATTAGTTGAGTCTGAAAGAATTAAGCCATCCCTGCACAAAGCATTTGGATGCTGCTGCAGTGAACACTGAGGTCCAGAGGGGCGTGACCTTAGGAAAAGCATCAAACCCAGCCTGACTCCCTACACATGTGCAAGGAGTAGCTCAAGCTGCAGTGCTCTTGAGTAAGCAGACCTTCCCAAAACAGAACAGCTAAGGGCAGAGCATAGCATGGAGGTACTCCTTCCAGCTCATGACCCCAGCTGGCTTTAGCAGAAATCAGAAAGCTTCACCAGCATCAAATTAACTCCATATGCTTGATGCTGTGGGACTGTATTGTCCAAAATGCATCCATTAACTTGCACCATAAGGTTTTTTCCATTTGTTGCAGTAACCCAGCTTTCTGTTAAAGGCTAACATCAAGCAAAATTGTCCCAATTTAGTCCTTAAATGGTTGCCCTTGCTGAAGGACTACTTAAAGTGTATGGATAATATCTATCTTTATTCTCAAGCACTGTATTGCCTCAGTTCTTTTCATATTTAAATTTCAGTAAGTTCTCATTTGCCCACTTTCTACATTTATCTTAGGACAGTAGTAAATTTTCCAGTTAAAACTTGTGTCCATATGGTTCCTAGAGAATTAAAAAACTAGCAACTGGAGACCAAAGCATTTCTCCTATAAGAAAAGGCTGAGAGAGATGAAGCTGTTCAGTGTGGAGAAAAGGCTCAGGAGGAGTCTCATGATGTGTATAAATAAGTGAAGGGAGGGGACAAGGAGGACAGAGCCAGGCTCTTCTCAGTGGTGATCTGTGACAGACCACAGACAGTGGGCACAAACTGAAACTCAGGAGGATCCTTTGAAACATCAGGAGACACTTCTACTGTAAGGGCGACCAAGCACTGGCACAGATTACCCAGAGGGGTGATGCAGTCACTGTTCCTGGAGATACTTAAAAGGCCATCTGGTCATGATCCTGGGAAACCAGCTGTAGGTCACAGTAGCTCTGCTCGAGAAGGAGGTTGGACCAGATGATCACCAGAGGTCCCTTCCCACCTCAGCCATGCTGTGATTCTGAGATTATTCTTGCCATGATTTCTCTTACTCCAAAAGTTTTTTCCAAATGACAAAACAGCTTATAGCTTTCTCTTTCCTCTAACATCAAACAAGATGAAAAAGTACTCGTTATATAAATACAAAATTCTTGTTCTGTGACTTTTTACGTAGCAGTATTTCCTTCAATTCAACAACAAAGTAATCAGCTGCATCACTATCATGCAGAGTTATATTGCAGGAAGGGAGGAAGAAAATTGCCTCTACCCTACAGTACACTGGTAGAAAGTGTTCACTATTTCTTAAAAGCTTTTTCAACTTGGTCTGTTTTAAAAAAAAAAAAATTACAGTTTTTTTCAACTATTTGTCCAACACAATATACTTAGTGTGTCTCAGACATTCACATCATAAATAAATATATAAGGCTTACAAACTTTATTGAATTACTCAATGTTTTAGCATGTGCTAGGAGATTTCAACTCAGTTTCTCAAACCTGCAACTTTACAATACACTAGAAAACCAAAAACAAGTAGCACCTTGAAGACAAGGAGTTGTCAATTTGAACCCAGCAGTATACGGTTTGAGGACTTATCTTCTCATTTAAAAAAAGAAGACTCCTCATGCTGTATTTTAGAGAGCTCCATAGATATAAGTTGCCTAACTCAGATTTTGTAGAAAATCTTAATTTAGTTGAGAAGTGTAAGAACACCCTGAAAAAGATTTTTTCCCATATTTTCATTAATTCTGTGTTCATAGAACACAGAAGTCCAGTATTTACAAATTTTCAATTAACAGAGACGGACTGCACACAGATCAGCTTCCAACATAGCTGATATCAATAGCTACTTGATAATAACTTGCTTGCAAATACTAGACAAACCTTTTTTATCAGGTAATAAAACTTGTGTAAAATTTTCAGCAAGCATTCTCTCAGCTGGACAGAATTTATAAGTCACATCCTCCGTTTAGATAAAGGTAATTCTCAGAGGGAAAAAAAGCTACAGGAAATTTGATATAACTTACACAGAATTGAAATTACATATGGGAGAACTTAGCTAAGTTGCCAATGGTTGGTTCTGAAATGCAAATCTCTAGCTCAACATTCTAATTTCCTTCTTTCCACCTACCTAAAATCCAAAAACCAATCTCTTCTTTCTCTAACAGCAAAACCATCAGAAGGATGGTGTGCTGCTTCAGCACAAATCCAGCTTGTTTTGCTGAAGCTTTCAGCCACAGGATGGTTAAACACACACATAACTGAACAAGCTACAGTGCATATATAGAGAAGTTCACTTCTGCTTTCCCCAACACCAAAAAGTAACAGGAACCCTAGCACAGGAACAGAAAAGAAGCTAGGACAAAAGCAACTAAATTCCCCAACTCATAGCTCTGAGGATCCTAAAAGAACCACAACATGCACTAAGTTATGACAGGGGAAAATAGAACGTAGTCATCATAGTCACTCGCTACTGAGTGGATAACATGATATTTACCTGCCTAATAATAGAGGCTTCTACTCTGTCCTTTGTCCATAATTGTCATGCTTATCATGCTACCTTATCTTGTTACTGCTTTGTGTAGTTACGTATACTTACAGGGACTAACCTGTCTCCTGAACAATCTACCATTACATCCCAAATCAGCCCAACAAACACATCAGCCAAAGCTCACACTCATCCATCAGTGACAGCTTCCAGCACACCCAGTTTTAGTCATTTGACATGTCCAAAGTTGCAAAAGCCTTAAAATAAGCAGCTTGTAAGCTATGAAGTGCATGTTACTGAAAATCTGTCAGAAACACCAGTGTCAGTAAAATAGAGTGGGTTTAAAGCAGTCACAACAGGAAAAGTTCACCTGGCTTCTCTATCAGTAAAGCCAACATCAGAGCACTATCAAACCTCTCAGATTTCCTCTAGGCATCGCTCTTTTCTGCCAGGTCTGAAGCAAACTCTGCTTCCTTTTCTTTCAGCATTACGTCCAAACCTCAACTCTTTCAAATGTTTTCTGTACTTCATTAAAAGTGACAACAATCAGCCTTTCCCATCTGTTGATTACCAACAGCTTTGATTACTTATTTATCTGCACCTTTCCATCCCATCCTTTCTCAGGGGAGCATGTATTCCAAATCAGGTAGTAAAACCACTCTTACTCACAAGTTGCCAGTTTACCTCCCATTATCTGCAGATCCAGCCAACAGGACTAGGTGTTTTTGCTTGCTTTCATATAGTAACAAGCCAAAGACTTGAGCTGACAACACCATAACATCTAAGAAGTAGTCATTAGAACAAAAATTATTTGTCATCTTCTCAATTTCCTGTTTTATTTAGACTGCTATTTAAACTGAGGTATAATGAACTGTTTGGAAGTAGCCCTGTTCTGCTATATTTTCATTCAGAACAAAAATCAGTTGGAACATGGCAAAGCTCCACACAAAATTACAATGTTTGTGATTCAGGATTGAGAAGAGCTGTTACCAAGACACCCCCCTCTCACAAAAGTAGAATATGTATACACTTCCCACTTCGCTTTTTCCAGTAGGATCCATCTGAATTTCAAAGGCTACAAGCAAAAGGAGCAATGCATTACAATATTCCACACCACCCCCAAAAGAAACCCCCAAAGGAAAATCAAACACCCCAAATCATAAACAAAGCCTGGAGCTTACTGTGAAGAAGCAGCAATACTTTATATCTTTGTACTCATGGATTAGTTTAATATAACTGGAATCAAATCCCCAGAAAGCTATAAACAATTTTATTATGGCAGTAACTAGAAAAAAATTATCTCCTGAAAAACACAAATGTAACATAAGTGCTCAAACCCCTTATGATTTTCATTAAAGCTATTTCAAATTTTGGGAATGTTGCACTTTCATAGCAATAAAGAAAAAAATAAATGGCAAATTTTAAGACTAACACTAGTCCTACCAGTATAAGCTGCATTCCTTCAGGAAAGGGCATTCATCAAACATAGCAACCAAAGGGCATCATATCAATCACATTAAAAAGAAGTTTTCTTCACTCACTATGCACAAGCTTGAATTACGGTCATGTGTATAATAAACACATTTGTGGTCCAGGAACACAGATGAGACATTTGAGCCACAGTTTTATTTCTAAATTTTGAGTGTCTCAACTTGTACTGTACCTTCTTATGCAAAAATGATAGGGACAAAAATTTATATTTAATGCGTAGGTGCTGACAAAAGCCTTGTAAAAGATCTGGAATACAGTAAGAAGGAGGGACTTCCAAACCAGACTGCCCACATGAGTAGCATTAGAAAAGTGGTATCCAATGCTCTAGCAGACATGAAAGTACTGCTATTGAAACCAATGGAAGAAGTTCCCAGAAGTTTGGGAACATCTAGCTGAGACACAGGACATGAAGGATGACTGTACGCAGTGCTGGGCACCTAAAGGAATAGTGTTACCTCCTCCACATGCTTCAAACTAGAAAAGCAAAGTTGCTAGACACAAGAAACATTTCCACATTTTTCATTACAATACATCTTAATCTCAGTTTGTAGATGTGATGTTGCTGCTGCTGGAAAAAGGAAGGGTGTTTTTGCAAAGAACTAAGAAATCCCAGTCATCTGACTGTCATTTGCTGTTGCAACCAAGCGCTCTGAAGCATGGTTCAAAGACAAAACAGCTTCTAAGTCACTCGCTGACCACATGATGCTGGTTGTTTAAATCCAATGACATTTCAGCAAAATCTTTTTGTAACAGTCTTTGAAGACAAAGAGAAGAAATAAAACCACACCAAAATAAATTCCAGCACACACTCAGAGTTTAGACTGGCACTTCTCAGAGTCCTTTTAGGCAATGAACACTTGTACTAAAATTCTCCCATTCTGTACAGCACATAAAGTACGAAAGCTTTCTATTGCTCAGTGGAAATCCTCAGGCAGCATTCCAAACATACTTCACATTCAATAAGAATTGCCAGTCATACTTTTTCTGCATCCACTCCAATTATGAAAAATTGCAGAATAAAGCCAGAGGAATTAATCTAACTTGAGGGCTGGGAGGAGCAGGTACAAAGCACTGAGAACAAATTCTGACTTCAGAAATCAATAGAAATAATTTTTTTAATGATGTTATGAATTATTTTTCACTGAAGCATAAAATTCACATGACCTTGACATGGCAATCATGCCAACCTGCACTACTTTCTACATCAATAGTTTCTACTAAGAAAACTAGTAGTTCATTCTCAAATACCTTTGGACATGTTAAAGCAAGAGAAGGTACATGCACAACTCTCTTATAAAGGCAGGTACAACAGACTGGATCTCTCAACAAAACTGGACATTTTGACTACCTTAGGAAACTGTTCAGACTTGTTCTTGGATCTGAACTATAGCTCAGTCACCTACCTAAATGAAGTAATACCAGATGCTTAGGAAAAAAGCGAGGGAACTTTTCCAAAGACCATAATTTTCACCCCATCAGAGTCTTCTGCCATCTGCATTTTAGTATTTGGAAAATGACATAACTACAGAGGCATGAGACTATCAGCTCTTGTTCAGTCAGAATCAGTCTGAACAGCACTGTCACAATTGCTAGCTCAATGCTAGACTCAAGACTGCAAGAAAGTCTGATGGCACTAAGTTAAAAAAGCTACTTGAGCTATATAAAAATATTTTTTCATTGTTCTGCATCTGTCACCTTTCAGTGTCACTTAATGTGAAGTGCCTTTTGAATCACTGTTGAGACAAAAAAAATCCTTTGAAATGCACTCTCTAACCTATTGTAGATATCAGATTTCAAGACACACTTTTAGCATAAGGTCTAGCATGAAATTTAATTTCAGCACCTCAGTATTATTAAACTTGTCCAAACTGTTTGTCCCCCTCTTCTCTCTCTCTCCATTGCTAAGGCCTACTCCCTCCTTTTTTTAATAGAGACATCCCACAGGTATCTATCAATTAGCAAGTCAGCAAAATAATAATTAAGACATTTTTACATAAGTGCACATTGCCCTAAGACTGCAAGAGGTCTTTTTTTTTTTTCTGTGCATAACAACAGAGCTACACAGGCTGCTGTTTTTCTAATTCTGGAGTATGTGCAGTATCAATAACTGGAAACAACGTACTATGTTAACAAAGAAAAGAGAATATTTAATCAATCAGATTAATTGACTGGAATCCCCAAGGAAGCAGCCTGGAGATGAAACAGAAATTTTTATCAGTTCAAAGCCCTGAGCACAAGTTTTTCCAACATTCACTAATCATATCACAAAGAAGACCACACTGAAGCTCTCAGCTGGACAAAGAGAAGTATGAAATTCTAATTATTCACAAACAAGACAAGCAGAACATAAACAACACAGCAGGAATTTAAAAAAAAACCAAACATTTTTAAAAGATCTTGAAATGCACTAACAAGTTGAAGTTTAGATGTCTATTATCCCAGCCATCCAGATGCTACTAGTTATTTCCAAATTTAAAGTGTAACTGCGTGTCTTTGCAACATCAGAAACTCTTAAAAGAAACAAAAATACAGGACTATTCACAAAGAGCCTTTAGGTATCTTGGTAAACACATAATTATGCCTTTCACCTGTCTGCTACCCACAATTCCTTTCAATACCTTCCCAGGAGTTCATTAAGTCCTCAAAAGTCAGGTGGCTGGTCAGCTTCTCTTTGCCAAATCCACTTCCACAGGCTACCTCCTTGGTAGAACCCTACGTGTCTTGACAGCAACACTGACGAGACACAGAAGTGATTTTATTCTAAGCCATGTGTGCTACTTTTAAAACTCAAAAGCTGTTAAGGCAAGCTGTGTGACAACTGTCCGAATACCTGCACTCCTTTTGCTCCCTGAACTTCTACCAACTCAGTAGACTTACTGTTCCCCATCTCCTTGGCGAGCCAAAGACCACAGACACTTGGTAAACGTGGCAACGTTAATTATAGGAAGCATTGTATTAGTTGTGCAAGAGCTGTGAAACTCAGACCTATCTTTAGGCGCACCAGCAGAAAAAACACCGTGGCTCCCTATATCCCATTTCTGACAGTTTTTAGACTTTACATGTGGCACTCATGGCTTAACCCCCCATTCCTTCTCCTAGCACCGTACGACTTATCTCTTGGCAGTGAGCACTAAAGACGCTGCTGGAAATCATTTCTTCCACATTTGGCAAACACCCGTGACGTTCACAGGGATACCGAAGCTCGATGAAACTACGCCTGTGGGACCAGGGTAACACCGGATTTGGCAGCCCACCTCCTCAGCCCCTCTGCCCCGCTCCTACAGCCTCCGTCAGTCCCGCGCAGGTTAGACAGAGCAAGGAATGTCCGGAACAAGGAGAGATGCCAAACGCCTTTCCCGGCCGCCCAGCGACACCGAGAGCCATCCCCGCCCAGCCCCGTGCTCCCACCGGCGGTTGTCCCC
>VXBC01005393.1:736771-845774 GCA_013399945.1 Ploceus nigricollis
GCCGTGGAGCGCGGCGGGGGAAGAGGAGTGAGTCCTGGTGTGGGGGCGCCAGGCGCTTCCCGCGGGGAGGGGGTGGCCGATCCTGAGGCTGCGGCACCGGGAAGGGGGGTGGGCATGGGCTGCGCCTTCCCACTTCCGCAAAGCTTGGTTCGCTCCGCAGCCTCCACGGCGGCCGCCCAGCCCGTATAGCCTCGCGGCGCTGCTGGGACGGGAGGGATGTGGGACTCGGCTTGGCCTCGGAGCCCGGGCAGGGGGCTCGGACCCTCGCCGGGTTGCGTTGGCTGGGCCAGGGTAGGGCTTCCCGGGGAAAGCAGCGCCCTGCGAGGGCCCCGGGGCAGATGGACATTGGACTGCCAAAGGAGGTGGTGGAGTCACTGTCCCCGGAGGTGTTTAAGAAAAGACTGGACACAGCACTCGGTGCCATGGTCTAGGTGGCATGGGTTTGGTCATGGGTTGGACTCGATGTCATCATCTCAGAGGCCTTTTCCAACCAAGGTGGTTCTGTAACTCTGCGTTCCTGGTGGGTGTGTGAGCCATGTCCCAGCACCAGGTGTTGCTGCCATTAGGGAGGGCGCAAGCACAGGTGATAGTAAGTTGACAGCCTCTGGAAGAAGAGTTAGGCAGCTCAAGGGGACTACAGGGATGTTGTAAGGTTACGCTGAGAGAAAATCAGAAGGGCCGAAACCCATCTAGTACATAATCTGACTACTGCTGTAAAGACAACAAAATGTATTTGCAGATACATCAGCAGCAAAAGGAGAGCTAAGGAGAGTGTTTATCCCTTTGGGGAGTGCAAGAGGAAACAGTGATAAAGGATGAGGAAAAGGCTGTGGTACAAAATGTCTTCTTTTTCTCACTCTTTAATGACAAAGCCAGTTGTGCTCGTGATGTCCAGCCCCTGAGCCAGATACAGGGAACAGGAAGAGAATGATGTTCCCGTTGGGTCGGAGGTGAGAAGGCTCTGCCGAGGGATCTGGACAAGTTGTGTCAGGCAGTGCTGCAGGCTGTGGGCAGAAAAGGACCTGGGTGTGCTGATTGACAGCTGCCTGAAGATGAGCCAGCAGTGTACCCAGGTGGCCAGGAAGGCCCATGACATCCTGGCCTGTGTCAGCAATACTGTGGCCAGCAGGACCAGGACAGGGATCATCCCCCTGTAACCAGTGCTGGTGAGGCTGCACTTTGAATCCTGTGTCCAGTTTTGGGCTCCTCACTACAAGAAGGACATTGAGGTGCTGGAGTGTGTCCAGAAAAGAGCAATGGAGCTGGTGAAGGGTCTGGAGCACAAGTTTTATGAGGAATGACTGCAGGAGCTGGGTCATTTAGCTTGGAAAAAAGGAAGTTTAGGGGGCACCTTCCTGTTCTCTACAGCCACCTGAAAGGAGGCTGTAACAAGGTGAAGGTGAGCCTCCTCTCCCACGTAACAAGTGATAGGAGGAAAAGAAATGACATCAAATTGTGGCATTGATTTTTTTCCTAATATACATGAGATTGGATATTAGTAAAAATTTATTCAGTGAGAGGGTAGTCAGGCATTGGAACAGGCTGCCCAGGGAAGTGATCACCATCCCTAGAAATATTCAAAAGACATCTGAGTGTGGCACTTGGAAATCTATTTTAGCAGTGGACTTGGCAGTGCTGTGTTAACAGCTGGAGTCAATGACCTTTGAGGTCGTTTCCAGCCTTAACGATTCTACGAGTCCATGAATTTGTGCATCTGGAAGTGTGAAGTTATCACTTTCAAAAAGATGATGCAAAGTGGTTACTTTGTGTGTTACCTGGCAAAAAACTTGAAGCCAATGTAGCAGCAGGTAGTGTGTGCTACTGAGGGAGGGTCAGCTCACTGGAAACTGCAAAACAGGGCCAGCATTGGTTTCTGTTTCATTTCTTTGAAAATGTTGTTCCATTCCCACCAGTGGGAGCTCTGTGTAAAGCTGATCCACTAGGACCTGCATATTGGGGCTGAACTCTTGGTAACAGAATAATGTGAATGTTTGGCAGTGACATGGAGATCTAAAAGCGCTCTGGAGTAGTCACTCCAAGCTCTTCCATTCACATGGTGGTGTGCTGTAAACGACTGTGCTTTCCAGTTTTGCGTGTGCATTACTTTTCTGTAAATTTTATACTCAATTTAGCTTTCTGTCCTATAATAAACTTTGGATTTTATTACTGCTGTATTGTTTTATGTTGTTGATACACTAAAAAGAGCCTAAGTGGCAGAGCATGAACTGGTTGTAGCATAAAGTAAAATAGCAGTGTGTTGAAAATGCTTAAAAATTCCAGTGGGATCACAATAAAAATAGGGACAAAACCATTTAAGTGTTGCTGCTCCGGTGGAATTGGGAACCTTTAAAGAAACCTTCTGCTTTTTCCTTTCCTCTTTCCTTTCTGGAGAGTTGGAGCGTGTTCAGAGTGAGTTTGTTGTAAGCTGGCTCTGGTGCTTTGCCTCCTTTGGGAAAGGAGGGAGAATCCTGCGGGGGTCCTGCAGCGGCCTCTGGTGGCGATCCGCGGGGCTTGCAGCGCTTGGCAAGGGGCTCCCCGCCCTCGCCTCTGCCTTTCTCTTCAGAAACTCATTTCTGCCCACTTCTCTGGGCTGCGCCCGTAAGGACTAACCTTTTTTCACTCTTCCACGCCGAAAATCAATGTAAAAGCGTTCCACTGTTTCAGTGCTTTGGAACAGGTTTGTTTGGGCTTGTGAATCTAAATTAAATACTTAGAGATGTCACTCAGTTGCTCCAAAATAATTTATGGATGGCTGGGAAAAAGCTATCTTCGCTGAAATGTCTATTCCAGGACTGAAGAGTGTAGGTAGAAAAATGTGTTTCTAACAATATGCTTAAAAGAGTTTCTTATGTGCCAAAGGGGTATTGTTCTGAGAAACCTGAGAAAAAAACCTGATAGTGCCTCAGAGGATGTGTGATGTGTTGCAGAAAAAGCTGCATGAGTTCTGGAAATGGAGCATTATATAGGTCTACTTGAGGCAGACAGCTGCAAGTTAATTATTCAGTAGTCATTCAAAGAGAGGTAGATTGTTCATCAAACTGCTTTGTCTCTTACTGGGGTTGCTGGCTCCTTCTAACTTTTAAAGGATTTGAGTTTTATGTCTGAAGAACAACATATCTAAATACATCTCGGAAAGCTGAGAGTCCAAAATACATGGGCTTGTACCAAAAAAATCTGAAGAGTTTTTTTTTTTGGAGGAGGTGATGTAAACAATTTTTTTCAGTCTATGCATGTTTTGTTTCATGAACTTTTAAATTGATGGTCCTTGAGATGAAAAATGAGTAGAAAAAAAGTTTGCTTTTACTGTGTTGATTTTGTTTGGTAGGAGTATTAAATCTTGAGCTAATGCCTGAGAGTTTAATGAACTGAAACCTATGACCAGTTTCAGGTTCCCTCTGTTGTTTGGTGGGGTCCTGCGTGTGTAAATTGTTCTTTCTTTCTGCACTGCTCAGGTGCAGCATCAGCCACTCTCACAGCCACCGAACACACTGTTTAAGTCAAGCTTTAAGGGGGTTTCTGTTTCAGCTCCCACAGACAAGGTTAATTTCATTCAAAGAAGTTAATTCTATTAGGTACATACTGGGGCTTTTTTCTCTGCTGAATACTTGAAGTATATGGATTAATGTGTTCTAATGGGTCCTATAAGGAAATAGGGTAGCTTTTTTAAATCTGATTGAGATCCCAATTAGGGCACAGGGAACAAAATAATGGAGAACTATCTGAAGCAAATCTGATTTCTACTTTAAAATAATGCTGATCTGTGAGTTCTACCAACTCTTGCTTAAGTTTTCTTCTAAAAGCGAGCTGCCTGGAAGAATCTTTGTGTATATATGTTTATTGAAGGCTGACTTTTACCTCCTTTCAAAAGGAACTTGAAGGCAATTGTGATTTTTTTGTTTGCTTTTAGACCTTAAAAATGAATTTTAGTGCTTTGTTAACTCTAACCTCTGAAATATTTTTATATTTTGTGGGAGCCAAATAATGCAAATGTTGAGATGCATAATGGTGGTAGCTTGTGCTTATGGACCTCTGCCACGTCTCTGAAATTGTATCTGTCCATTCCAGTTTCAAGGGAATGTTTTTTAATGAGAACAGCCTGTAACTATCATTAGTTAATGGTTACTTGTGTGTTGCATTCAGATGTAGCTTTACCCAGAGAACCCTACTTTAAAAGGGTTTGTTAAATTGGGATTTTAAGTAAAGGTAGTACAGCGGTGTGAAGGGGCACTTGGAAATATTTTCGGTGTGACCGAAAATGTGATAATGACCCATGAAATCAGATGAAGACCTGAATTAAACAAAACAACCCCCCAAAATCCTTTTGAATTCAAGTTTGACTGTGTTTTTCTACCTCTAAAACTGCTGTTTTGAAGTGTTACTGTAAACAGTGGGTATTTGGAAGCCTACCATCAAAAAAAGACATGAAACACACTAAGAGCCTAAGGAGTATTTTAGAAAACTTGTTCAGGCTTTAGTATGTGTATATTTATGACTTTGTGAGATTGAATATGTAAGGAAAAATTGCTGTTACAGTCAACTGTAAAGTTGAGGAAATATAGACTGTGAATCAAAGATGTGACCTTTTTTGACACTGCAAACACTTGAGTATTGAATTACTTGGGCGTTGTTCACCATAGCCTGGAAGATGGAGCACATTGTCTGGACTGTAGGCTGCCCAGAAAGGTATTGCAGAGGCTCTGAGATGGGTGCCTTACCCTGCTCCTCACCATGCTGAGGGACAGTGGAGGTAGGGAAGGAAAGATGCTCTGTGCTTTTGCTGTCTGCTTCATGCTATTCCTCTTCAATTTAGTATTTGCACAGTTTTGAACAAAAAAATCAGCATTTTTTCCTTATATGGCCTGCTGACTAGGACTAATGTGGGATGCAGGCTTCAAAGAACGAAGGAGTCTGAGGACATGCTTTGAACATGCTGAGTTAGGTCTTTTGTTAGGAGGAGATGGCATCCTGTCCTGGTGCCAGCACAAAGGTTTGGGTTGGGAATTCAGGGAACTAAGCTACAGCAAAGTCATCTTTATTCCTACTGCTTGTTTTTTTTTTTTTTTTTTCCTTGAGGTTATTTTCAATTGAATTCATTCTCTAGAATGCTTAACTATCCAGTTGTACCTGGTTGTGCCAGCCAGCCCAAGGAAGAGATTTGGCTTGGGAATAAGTGGGCAGGAGCAGAGGAGGACAGGACAGCTCTCTGCAGCTGTACTGGCTTGGTTTTTCTTGGAGTATTCCTAACTGTGAAAGCCTCTTGTTCTGCTAACTGCTACCCCCATGACAGCTGTTTTGTTATAAAAGACTTGATAAAATATATTTGCCTTGCTGGTCCCAAGTATTTTGGAGAACATGCTTTTAGTTACAAGCAAGTTTCTACAGGTGGCAGGGTACGAGTGAATAACTGATACCCAGATCACCTCAAATATGAGAACTGGGGAGTTGTTGCCCATCTGTATTCTCCAGGTTTGTGGGTTTCTCCCTAGCAGTTTTTGGTTTGTCTTCTGAGCTCTTTTTTTCTCTACAGTGACTCTATTGCTGTTCATTTGCTGAAAGAGTTTGAGTGCTGGGGAGTTTTAATTTTAAATCAGCAGTTCCCCATATTGCAAAAACGCAGAACACTGATTGTTTTCAGGAATAATTTTCTGTCTCCATTATTTATTAGACTGAGTCAGCAGCTGAAAAATAAAGGTGTCTTATACAAATGAAAAGTGGCTTGGCTTTGTAATAGAAACAAATATAAGCTCACAAGGCTTCAGCAGAGGGTGTTTGCAAGTTGATATATCATAAATGCTAATGAACATTAACTACTTGGTTACTCGAGGCCAATGTAGGAGCACAGAGAACTTTGTTCTAAAGTGAAGGCCAATATTTCAGACTGCAGTAATTGATAAGTTCAGTGACTTTTTGAGTCCTGTGGGAGCTTAGGGAAATGCTTCCTTTGTGAACAGCTGGCAAGTATGGCTGCTGGTGGAGGAGTTAAAGAGAAGGTGATTCCTTTGTGTAGAGATTTCTTACCGGACTTCAAAGTATCCTTGCACAAATACTGTGCATGCTTATACTATGACCTGATGCTCTTTTAAAGGAGGCATAATCTATCCTTTTTATCCTTTTTCTACACTTTACAACTTGACTGTTGCAATTCTTTTACAGTGGAGGGGTGGGATTTGCCGGGTTTCTGGGTGTGCCGTGGCGGCGGGCGCGGTGCAGGCCCCTGGAGAGCGCCGGGGGGTGGGGGGGCACCGCGCCCGGCCCTGCCGCTCCCGCTGGGCTTGCTCGCCTGCTCCCTGCCCGCCTCAGGCTTTAAATGACATTTTGTTCTCAGTGGGGAGCTTAACTTGCCTCTGCCTGTGTCAGCCTTGTTTGGAATGGAAGTTTGGCAGGTAAAGGTATATAAAATGTAGGTTATGCTGGTCGGTTGAATAGTATTCAGCTGCACATTCTAGTCATCTTGCTAGCATAACTAAGTAGTACTTTTGAACCCAAAAAGTTCTGAAGTCTTTTTTCTAAAAAAACACAAAAGAAGAAAAAAAGAAAACCCAACTTTTGAAAAGGTGGGAAACTACAAATTGATTATTTGACTGCCTTTTATTAAAGTATTACTCTATGCTTGGGAGGTTATTGTCTTTATTTTTTCTTACCAAACTGAAGCTTTTGGTAAATTTGCATTCAGAGGCTTATGTATAAGATCCAACAGATGTGCTTGTTGCTATATGACATAATTCTTGTTTCTTTGTGATGGTTGCTCTCAATAAGCAAATGTGACTTAATAAAAGCAAAACAACTTCTGCCAACTTTTTAAAACCTTCCGTATTCATTCTGCCTTCTGTAGAACATACATCAAGCACTGTTTGTTTTGGGGTTTTTTTTGTTAAAGGGTATTTTTTTCCTCTGAGTGTATATATAATACATTTGCAAACTAGTTTTGCAAGAGTGCAGCTGAAAGTTGGTTTTTTTCATCCTCATCCCTGTTAATATTTGTTGTATGACTTTAAAGTATGATCCTTGCCCCTTTTGTTGTTAAAGGGCAGAACTGTCATGCTTGTATTGGTACTTCTGCTTTATTGTGTAATTTTATTGCAAATGGCTTTAAAAATACCCCAGGGGGCCTTCAGCCTTGGTTTGTGAGTGAGGGCTCCAGTAAGACAGAAGACTGCTGTGGCAAGCTGCCTTCCATGTGCTTGTCTTCTCTTAAGTGCCGCTTGTCCCTTGACCCTGACTTGTGAAAACTGGTAGGATGTGTTTTATTAGACACTGTCAGGCTGATGTTCTTTCCCCAAAGTGTTCCATAAAACTTTTAATATGAAGAATTTGTCTACAAAATCTCCAAGCAGGTTAAGAAAAAAACAGTGACAGGAAAACATTCTTGTTTTATTAAAGAATGCAGAAATCTGAGGGAATCTGCTACTTTTGGTGGTACAAAAAAGAATTAAACAGTCCATATTGAGATAAAAAAAATATACAGTATCACAGTGATGTTTGAAGAAGACTTGCTGGTAGAGTATTGCTGAATGACTTAGAAATTAAGAAATATGCAAGAGGATTTGCAGATACCTTCTGAGACCAGGCATAGGTCCTCCAAATGCTGTTACCCAGTGAAATAATTCACAGCAAGATTGCTCAGGGTTTCTTGTTGTTGGGTTTTGTTTTTTGTGAGTTCTGAATTTTTAGCTGCATGCATCCTGAGTGAATGTAATGCTAAATTTCTACTCCATGTTTTGCCTCCACTTGGCTGACAAGTAGTACCAAAGGGTAGTGCTCTTGTTTTCTCTTTCATGCCTCAAAACAGTAATTGTTTCTTAATGAAGTGCTCTTATTCTCTTTATCGCTGCTATCCCATTGTCAGTGTTGTTCTCAGGTATGGGTTTTTTTCCTGGGAAACTTGTGGATACAGTTTCCCATGTTTAAGGATAGTTCAGAGAAAATTGTATAGGCTGGCTGGGGTGACTGATTTGCAGTGTGTTCAAGTATTGGAGCACTTGATGTTTCATTGATGCTTTGCAGGCCATAGTCAAATTTCTCCCTGAAAAATTCTGGCAAAAGAGACTTTTCCAGGCAGGCAGAGTAATTTTGATTATCAAGTGATGTTAAAAAGAAAATTAAGTATTCTTTGAGCTCTTTGCCTCAGGTTTGGATGTGCTTTACTGAACCACATTTAAAATTTAAAACAGTTGTCATTTGTTATTATAATCCCTAAAATGCTCAGTGAAGATGTTGAACATAAAATAATTTTAAACAGATGGTTTGAATTACAAAAGCCAGTTCAGTGCCAGAGCAAGTGGAAATACTGTAGTTGCAGTTTCATTGTCTGGCAGAGTATGCTATACTTCAATAGAGAAAGAAAATGAAAATTTCTCATTTTTGCCCTTCATACATGATGAAGTCAAGATGAGGATTTGGGGTTTCCTATGTTTAAGCAGTGGGTGAAGATATGAGAGTTACTCAGAATTGGCTGGTACATCTCTTGTATAGATTACAGCCTTGTGCCATCAATAGGTATGGGCTGTGACAGCAGGAATGACTTGAGTGCATTTCCTGACTAGTGTAGCTCTTCAAAAATCTAAATTAGTAAAAGAATAGGGTAGGGACTGCTAACACCACCTTAGATTTGTCGAGCTGCCATTCATAAAAAGTACTGTCAAACCACCCAACTTCATTTGCTCTTCTGCCCTAAGAAAAGGATCATTTTTTAATGTGTAGACAAATTGTACAGTCACAACTTCGACAGTTAAATTACAAAATACACAACACTGTTTAATTGAAAAATATTAGCCAGAAGCACAGCAGACATTCTTGTCTATTTCTTTTTTCTATAAAGGTAAGGCCATTGATGCTTATTGAAAATGCATTTCCAATGGATTTTCTTCATTTTAATCAACAGACTTGACCGTGTTAGTGAAGCATGGTCCCTCTAAAAGAAATTACTAATGTACCTTGAGCTCCTTGTTTAGACACTTCATTGTCCTTAAGAAAATACTCCTGCCAATGGGGCATATTCCATGCAGTATTTTGTGTATGTTGTATTGCGTATTCAGAGAAAGAAAAATATAAAACGGAAATGTTACATTTCATATTAAGAACTATATTGTGTTGCAGTACAAGTATGGTTTTCTTTGCTTTATAAATAATGCTGAGAGATTATAACTTCAGAGGCAGTGCAACTTAGATGTAGATTACTTGGGGAAAATGATTGCTGCATTTAATTATGTCAGCCTTCCTGTTAATTGTGGAGGGACCTGATCCAGCCTGGTGCTGTGGATATAGTTTCTACAGCATCAAAAAGAAGGTTTGGAGAAAAACAGTCTTGTCAACAGATTACAGATGAACTTGAAAAGAGGGAAAAGCTCATGTGAAGAAGGGTTGGGCTTGGGTGGCTCATTGCAACTGTCTTGCTCCCCTGCCACCATCACAGTCTGTGTGTTTTAGCCACTGATGTGGCTGCTAGAGAGGAACTTGTGGCTAATAGCAGGATTTATTGGTATTGTTTTGATAGGTGTGAATACAAAGAAAGAAAGGATCTCTTCATCCCGTTTGCCACCAGCTGGGAGCTTAACTTTCTCCATGAGAATTCAGAGTGAGGAGAAAGAACCACCAAAAAACCCTTCTCTATTCTGCATGTATCACTTTATTCTGGAAAAGTAATTAATTGCAGTCAGAAGGTTCTTGCTGCTTTTCTTTCTTTAATCTCCTAGACTTTAGGGGAGGTGTCTGCTGGTTCTGCCTTGCTGTCTCTCAGATCGATCTCTTCTCACTCTTGTCTCTGCTCGTGTACAACATCCAAAGAAGTGAGAAGCTCTGAAGTCTCCTGGAGCCCCCTGCATCACCTTGGCACTGCTCATTTTCTACTTGCTCCATGTGAACAACTTGCATTTAACAGGCAGTGAGTAGCTTAGTGGATCTTCAGTACTTTCCTGAAAGATCTGAAAAGGGTCGTTGTTTAAGAATCCACACCAGCTTTGTGGTTTTGACTCCAAATTTTTTGAACAAAAATATTTTATTGGAATAGTTTAAGGTCTGACATACGGGGGATTGGACAGTATCATTATTGGCTCTGTATAGTTTAGGAGATGGTGACAGAAGGGGGAAAATGTAGAAAGAAAGGAATAAATAGGAGTCTGATATATAGTTTACTAGTTGGGCTGAGTCTATAGAGGAGGTGATTTGGCTCTCTGAACTGTATTAGGATTCTGTTGTAACGAGTGATGTGTTTGGGTGGGCAGTAAGAAATGACATGTGGCAAATAGGTTGCAACATGCTTTTCTTATCTACAAGACTCAGAGTGTCTTTCTTTCCTTCCTCTTGGTGTGACAGGCAGTGACTTAACAGAAGAAAGTAGAGTAATGCAGTCAGAATTTGAGCAAAGCTTGTGTTTTGCCATGTGAAAGCAAGGACTGTGGAAGGTACTGCACTAAGGGATTGCCTGAGAAAATATCACAGGACGCAAAAATATTTAGATATCTTTGGCTCAAGTTTTCTTGACAGAAAGATATAAGATGTATTTTCAAGTGACAGTTTGTTTATCCACATTTTGGATGGCCAGGCACCTGAGGGCAGAGATGTTTTGGCACTAGTTGTAAATACTTAGACATGGCTCCTCATCTTCAAAAGTGTGTATGCTTAATACATTTCTCTTTTTCTTCTCTCAACAGGCTGTGCCTTTTGCTTTTTCTTATAAGCTAGTGCTTAATCCAGTTTTTCCTTTTATCCTGGTTATTTTTTCCTTGTTAGGAAGAAATTGTTATTGAAATCATTATCCTTATTGTTTCCATGCCTTTCGAGCTGTCTTGAACAGTTGAGCACCAGGCTCTGTAGAGAAATTTGCATTCAGCTGAGTGCAATTAGGAGCTTTCCAAAGCCTCTATACCTGTGGGAAAGTATTTGTAAGCTTGAGGACAGAATATTTTTCACAATGTTTTGTCTCAGTGGTGACACACAAAGTCCTGCATTCAAGGAGCAGTGTAAGCTAAGGTAGAGGCAGAAGGAGTAGCTGTGAGGGATGTGGCAGGAGCAGGTGCTTTGGGAGCTGCCTGTCTGGAAACCCTATGATGGTGTTGAGCAGTAGGATGTGTTGAGCCCAGATAAATGGTTTAGTGTAATGTAGTCAAACTGTGGTTGCAAAAGAAAGTATCCTTTTTCTTTTCTCACTAATTCTATAGATACTATAGTCTTAGCATTACATTTGAATTGTGTTGATTGAACTCTTCTTTTTTGTTTGCAAAGACTGAGGCCTGGGGAGAGTTTAAAGCAAAGAAATTAGCTAGTGCAGAAAACAGATTAGGTTACTAATACTTTAATTAGAAGAACACAGAATATGTTAAGCTATAGAATTGTAGCACTGGGAACATGCAACAAGTGGAAGTAACAGCTTTCTTTAGTAGGATGTTTAGTCTCATCACTTTAAGGCATGAGTAGTTCATATTCTCTTATCAAGCACAACTGCATCAAAAGAAAAAACCCTGTGGAATATAAAACTGATTGAATAAAATGAGCTCTGGCACTGAACTTAGTGGTATTTCTGTGATTGTGATTTCATATATTTAAATTGATGCAGGAACTCTGAATATTTAAAAAATAAGCAAACTGATATTTACAGATATTCCAAATCTCTTGGAATCTTACTTGTAGACATAAAAGTTTGTAAGTTCCTGATTAACAAAAAGTTTTTGTTCATTTTAATGTGACTACTGCATGTCTCTTTGAAGTGTTTGAGTATTTTCTTATCTCAATTTTTTATTTAATTTTCTCTCCAAATATCTCAAATGAGACATTACTATAGTAATGTTTCAGATTAGAGTTGGAGTTGTAGCATCTGTGTTTCAGTAAGGAAAGTGGGTGAAATTGGAAGTAATGTTTAAGTTGCATGCAGATCTGAATTTTCTTTGGGTTAGGAAGTAATATTGTGTATTATCTTTCAAACCTTTTTTGGTGTGTTTCTTCTTTTCCTCTGGTTTTCCTGGCCTTTTAAGTTTTTGTTTTAAAAAACATCTTTCAGAGTTTTGATCAGAGCTAAGGTTATGTGGTAGTGAAGCCTTTTATCCTTATATGCTAGGAGTGGTAGATTTACCATACGGTGGCTGCCTGTGTCTGTTCAGCTACTAGAATTCTGAAAGTAACAAGATAAACTTAATAGATATATTGTCATTTAGAAGCTCTAACTAGATTCTTAAACAAACTGTTTCTTTTAGAGAGAGATGTGTATTTACATAGGTAGTCCGAACCTTCCAGGCTGTTAAGAACATCTGTTTCTTAATTGGTGAATGGAAGTGATGTTTGGCTAAGGTGGATAATTAGCTAATATTTAAATAACTAAGCAGCTTGGATAGCACTAATAGTCCTTTGTCAGAGCTGAGCCTCAGTCAGGCTGAGGTCTCACACTTACTTCAGCCAATATTCATATTTACTTTCTACTTTACTTAAATAATTACATACTTACTTAGGAGGCATTGCATGAACCCCACAGCACGCTTGGCAAACATGGACATTTTCCAGTGTACCTGTTATTAAGCATATTTGAATCTCTAACATGACATCAGAGGGGAAAAAACCACTCAAAAAGGGAATATAATAATTCCTGAAACATAATTCTTCAGCTATTTTGCTTTTGCCACTTGTTTTTGAAGAGGAATAGCATTCTGTGCTCAGCACAGCATCTTTGTTCTTTTAAAAGAATGTTTTGGTTTCTAGGCAGAGTATAATGAGCCCAGATTTGATGGCAAACTTGGAGGAAAAAAAAGCAGTGTTGGATGGATGTTTATTATAGGATGGTTTTCTCGTAGCTGTCTGGCTTGCATTTCCCTGAGCAAACTTCAACTCTGTCGTGCAACCAACCAGTAGAGGGTAGTATGTTCATGGAGACATTGCATTGTCTGAGTCTTTTCAGACTACAGACGTAGCTCACAAAACAAACTGGTTTGATTCAGCAGGCTTTTTGAAGCCATCTAACAAACCCCTGAACACCAGAGATGAGTTGCTGAGACATAATGGTTATCGAAAGTCTGAATTAGTCATGCAGTGACTCTGACCAGGACTTCTGGGGAAAAAAGCTTGATGGAAGCAGGAGTTGATTATAGATTCTGTGGATGTCTGTGGTTGTTTCTCCCATTCCATAACAAATGAAATAAATATTGATTCTGATAAGTCTTGTCTGCCTAACTTTATTTTTCTCACTCTCTCTTAGTGTTGTACTTTGTCTTTGCCAGCCGGCTGCTGCCATGGATATACCAGTCTTCATTCTTGCGGGGCTCCTTGTGCATTGTGTGTTCTTGGTCTCCATTTTTGACATCTACTTCAGCTCTCCCCTCGTCCATGGAATGACTCCTCAGCAGACTCCACTGCCACCTCCAGCAAAGCGTCTTGTACTTTTTGTAGCTGATGGTCTGCGAGCAGATTCTCTGTATGAATTGGACAACAATGGCACACCCCGGGCACCTTACCTGCGGTAAGCCCAAAACTATACTGACCTACAAGGTTTTGCTTCTGGATTCAGCTCTATGCAATGTTGAGAAGAGAAGAAGAACAAGAACAATTGTGGTGGCTTGAGTACTGCCCTCGAAGTAACCAACTTCGCTAAGTTACACTGTGCAGAAATGTGTGAGCTTGGGTTGGTGTCCCTTGTCAGGAAAGCTACTAAAACTAGGACAGTGTAAATTGAGTCCATATTGTCCCCTGAACTCTACAGATAGCCAGTAACTGAGAGGGGAGTGAACTTTCTCCATTCACATCAGCATGGTATCAGTTCTGAAGCCTGGCAGTCACTAATTTAAACTGCTTCCTGGATGCTTAGTTTAAGAGTAGTAGTATATTAATGTGCTTGTCTTCTAATTCTAAGCTACTGACAAAACTTTTTAAGGAGTGATTAAAAGAGATGTCCTGAATCTAACAGCATGCTGCCACTTCCTCTTCATTCCACCCTTCCTGTGTGCATGACCCTGCTGCCTCCCTTGTACTCTCTACAGTGTGTATCTAATTGCTTACAGGAATTATTTAGTTTAAGGCTGTGAAAAAGTAATCCTGCTAAAAAATGTTTGAAGTCATATCCTTGTGTGCTTAGAACTAATTTTTGTTAACTTTCTGTGTCTCCTTATGTCAAGGTAATTATTTGGGCATAAGACAATTAATTTCCTAGACTGAAAAAAGAGATGGTATTAAATAAGACTACTTTTGTGTGATCATAGAATTGGTCGGTCTTGAATATCAGAGCAAACCCAAATAATCAGTCATCTGAAGCTCTTAGGGCTTTTGCAGTCCACTGCTGCAGAAGTAGTACAGAAATGTGAGGAGCCCTTGCTACATTGCTTGCCAGCCCATATGGGCTTACTTGTACCTACTTCTGCTGCTGTTACTGTTTTCATAAGGTGCTGTCTGCCCCTGGCAGGTGTCTGCTACATCAGTGTGAGTTTACCATGTCATCTTCTAGCAGTGGACTTCACACTTACTCCAGAGCAGTTTCTTTTCTTAGCAGTAAAACTGTTGGTCTTTTGGACCACCAGCCAGCACCATCAAGGTGTGAATGCTGTAATGGCCCCATCACTAGGAGCAGGGGTGAGTAGTGGCCAGGAAAAAGTTATAATGGGTATTTTTTTTTACTAAGTGATTTGAGGTTTTAAGTTTTAGCCACTCAGCATTATCATGCCTATATAGAAAAAAGTTAAACTATGTACTAGCTTGTTTATTGCTGGGAAATTGTCACTTTTGCTTTCTCTGCTTGACCGTGATAGTGGAGTTAGGGACTTTCTATTTCAAAATCTGTAGAAGTAAAGCATTGTCACTGGTGCTGAAAGTACATGGGTGAATGGAGGGGAAGAACTGCCTTGTAACAAGCAAAGATGCTGGTAGGTTGCCGAGTGGAAGAAAGTGCCAGTAGTGGTGTGAGGTGCCATCTGTGTTTCTCTCATCTCTCATTCTGCACAGAAGTACATATGTGTGTGAGCATGTATATATGTGAGAGATGATGAAAAGGAAAAAACATGCAGCATGCCGTGCCTTTTGAAATGTGGAGGATCAGGCAGCCCAGAGCATATCTTCAGATCTATTACACAAGCTGCCACAATTTCGAAGCAACAGGTTCAGTGTTTTGTCCCTGAACCTTTGAGCTACACAACTTCCATAAGTTAACTTTGTAAACAGGCTGACAAGATCATGTGTTAGTTTCTGGAAGTGTTTCCTTTTTTATTCTGCCAAGTTGTTGCTGTCTGAATATTCCTTTTTTAATAATACTAATTCAAGGTATATGCAATTTAATATAAATTTTACTTTTTTGCAGGTTCATTCTTAAGTTCCAAGTGTTCAGTCCCTTACCCACTTTATAGTGGTGGGCAACATAACAGCCAGATTATTAGTCTTATCCAAGTGGTGTACCTTGGGAACTACGGCATTGTTAATGAGGGAAGATTAAATTTAAACGAGCAAGAGCCATTCTTGTAGCAATGTGCTATTAAAAGAAGCAAAGTTTTAGTAGGTACATGGAATTAAAAATAAATATCCATTAGGCTTGAAGCAGATTGTTGGATAATACATGTATGCCAAGTACCTAGTCTTCCACACTATTCATGAAAAATCTGGTTTTCAGCAGTGTTGTCATAGCTGTGAGGGCCTGTAAGTGATCTGAATTGCTGCAATGGTGATTTCAGGGAAGGTGTTTTCTTCCTTGCCTGTCATGTTTCAGCCATATTACTATATCATATCAATACTTACCATTATTATTATGGGTAGCTAATGTTTATGCTGTCATGGAAATTAATTTTTTTCAGTGGTTCTTCTGAGTGAAAGGCATTGAAGTCATTCAAAGTATCCAAATGAATTTTGAGTAGGTAAATGACAAATTTATATATCATTTTTTCTGCCTGGTATGTGTTATTGTTGACTTCAGATCCTGAAGTCATCCTATTTTTGACAAGCAAAGGTAAGGAATTACTTTCCAATTCAATCAAAATTAAATTCTAATTAAATCAATTTTCTACCTGTTGTTACAATGTAAGTCTGAGGAGAGCTGCAAGTGTTTTATTTTTGTTTTACATCGTTCATGAATGTTAGTGCAATGCATCCTAATCAGTCTGTAGTGAGAAAAATAAGAAACCACTTTGACTAGTACATAAATCCTTTTTTCTAATTACTTTTTTCAGTACAACTTGCATCATCTCCTGGCTGAGATGAGAGTAGGAATAACATATTAGAGAACTATGTCTCTATACACCTTTATATTCCTCACTGTAGTATTTGGGCTATTCCAAGTAGTTCTGTGAGCTTTCAAGTAAGTCTGAGGATGTGAGGTCTAAGATGAGTTTAAAAAAATCCCAACAAACAAATGGTGAATGCTGCAAGCTTAAAGTGGAGCCTGAAATTTTAAGGTGTTTAAAGGCATGAACTTAGAATTTACTTGGACTAAAACACATAAATATAACAAATTTGGTAGCTTATGTCATGAGCAAGAGAATTTTAATTTCCTGGTAACTTGACTGTTCAAAACTACTTTGAATTTTTTCAGAAGATTCTGCTGGTTTTTCCTAAAAATCAGTAAAAGATACGTCCTGTTGTGTTTTCTCTTTTCCCATGCTCTGACAGTGAGCAGTGAATCTTTCTGTTCTTCCAGAAGATGGAGACAAGACAACAACTTATGATAACACTCACCTCTTGCTTCCTGACAGGCTCCGGCTGTTCAGATCTTCATCAGATGAGAATAGTTTATGAGGCTGTTTCTTATGCTTGGGCTTGGCCCTCTGTTTTCTTTGCTTTTTGTCTGTTGTAACTACTTACTGTATGTGCATAAACCCTAGACACTTGATGTGTTTCTGTGCATGTGGTGAGAATGCATTCTCCTTCACTTCAGTGTAATTGCAAAAGATGCAAGGTTTACTTAAATTTTCTTCTTGTTGCCAAGATTATTTGCACTTTAGATTTATGTGGGGTTCAAATTCTCTTAATGTTGCTTCCAAGATTCAGCACAGATAAAGGCAGACATGGTCACAAGAGCTAATTATAATTAAGTGTATTTAAAGAGTAAGATAAGATTGAACTAGACACTTTCAGGCTAAATGGAAAGAACAAAGAAGAGTAACACCAGGCAGAAACAGTCTGTTGGGGGAAAAAAACCTAAAGAGGAAAGCAGCAGAAAAAAAATCGTATGTTAATTTTAAGTGTATTAGAACACCGGCTGAACTCATCTGTTTGCAGTGCTGATGGGCCACAATACTAATGTTCTCTGTGCGGTGTTGCAGTGTAAAACTACTTGCAGGTTAACGTTCTGCTTCTTTTACTGCACAGCAGGTGCTGATGAAAATCTGTTTTAGTCTGGGTTTGGGGCTTTTTTTGCATCCTGCCTCACAACTACCTGTCACTCTTTTTATCTGCAGTTTGTTGTACTTTGACAAGTCATGAACATTAACTGCCTTGAATCCTTTTTTCAGGGGTATTCTAGAGAATAATGGCAGCTGGGGAATCTCTCACACCCGGGTCCCAACAGAATCCAGGCCGGGGCATGTTGCACTTATTGCTGGATTTTATGAAGATGTCAGTGCAGTTGCTAAAGGTAGGCTGGTCCTAAAGCTTTGAATGTTGTCCTCCAAAGTACAGTGTTTCAGTGATGTGCTGGATTTCTGGATGATTATTGATAAATACCTGTGTTGTAGTTTATATGCCAAGATGATATGGAAAATAGTAATTTTGGATGGATTTTCCACTCCTAACATTGATAGCTAGGAAAATAGCTTACATAAATTAATATTTTTAATATGGTTGAATTTAGCAGCCTGAACCTAAAAGCAGAAGTATCTTACAGCCTCACCTCTTCATGTAACAGAGTTTTCAATTATCATTTGGGATGCCCTAGGATATGGCTAAGTAGATGTTGCAAACAAGAAATGAACTGCAGTGTCTCAGCTGAACCATTACTAGCTTGAATTGGAGAATCAGGAGCAAAATGAAGTAAAAGCCTCAAGCCCATGTTTTGTCCAGAGCTTTTACTGAGTGTTTGGGGCTTATTTATGCAGAGCAACGCTTTGCATTACTGACTTGGTCTTTTGTTTGCTCCTCTGCCTTGCCCCAGGCTTCCAGGCCTGAGCAGTAGACATGTATGTTGGTTTTGGATGGGGGAGGTAAGAGGAATTACTTGATCTGGTCCGTGTTCCTGATGAAAAGGTTCTTCCTTGTGACAATAACTACAAATGCAGGATTGGCAGGGATACCTAGTTAAGAGCAACTCCATATTTCTGTCAAGTGTCTTTTCATGGAAACAGAAAATCTTGAAGGTTTTATTGTAAGGAAGTGCAACATGACTTCTGGAAGTATATGAGTGTGTATTGCCTGAAATGCCAAAACTGAGTTCAAGCAATGGGAGATGCAGAATTCAGGGAAGTTTTAGCTGTTTAGGAGGTAAACCAGCTGTGTGCTTTGCCTGTTTGAAACTCTGCGTAATGAGATTGACCTGGGTTTTCAGCTCACTTCATAATGAATGGGGAAGTAATTATAATAGATGTTTAAATGGAATTAAAATCAAGAGGCACAAATTGGAGTTTATTGTGAAATAATTTAGGGGAAACTTATTAAAAAACCCCACACCATTTTGCATGGGCTATCAATTTTAGCAGTCAATGAGATCTTCTGGCAATGCCATTTAAATGCAGGCGTGTTTGTTTAACAGGATGGAAGGAGAATCCAGTGGAATTTGACTCTGTTTTCAATGAAAGTAAATATACCTGGAGCTGGGGAAGCCCAGATATTTTGCCAATGTTTGCAAAAGGTAAGACTTAATTTTATGAATCTTTAACACATAGTTATCAGCTAGTAAAATATAGACACTTAGCATTTTTGAGTTAGAGCAGAGGGTGAAAAAAGTATTTTCAGTTTGTGTATTTCTGTATACTTGATTTCTAGTTTGTGAAATGAAGATGGGGTGGAGGAAAAGAAGCAGGCTTTTGATGAGGCTATCACTATTTATTACTCATTTATTTAAATAGACCTTAGCTAATTTTGTGAGTACACTAAAAGAACACGCCTTTAGTTATAAGGACATAGTATTTTTTTCTTGGGTGAGGTTTAAAACTCTTGTTTTGCAAGCCTGCAGCTGAGATTTTTCTTCAAGCCTGCAGCTTCCAGTGAGCTGGGAGATAGAACTGCAGCCATGCTTTTTCAGTGTCGGAGCTGAAGAAGTACCTTATTGTGGGTTATCCTGCTTCTACTCAGAACGTTAATATGTAAAGGGAAGAACTATATGCAAGCAAGATCTTCCTGGTACTATTCCTGAAGCTGAGGTCTTTTGCCTGTGGTGTGCAGTGTGTTAAAGTCTTGTCAGCCCAGTGCAGTTGGTGTTTGAACACGCAGAGATTACTGAGCAACGCTTCAAATGTTTAAAGGTTCTCCAAGTTTAATATTGCTGTTTTCTTGGAAGAATGAGTACATATACACCCTTTCACATAATCTCAGAATAAACAGACTGAAGTGAAAAGGGGCAAGCTGAGGGCATGTGCTGCTGTTCTGTTCTAGGCATTGTTATTGACAAATAATAAGAAAAATGGGATAGGCAGGGTAGGAGTGGAATGTAATATTGGTTTAGAGAAAATATACATCATATTTCTCATGATGAATCTTGAACTCTTTCTGAACTCATGTCTCTTCCCCCTCACATCCTGACATTCCTCCCCACACCGCTCTTTTCTGCTCTTTGCTTAAGCCTCATAAATTTATGATGAGCTGTAAAAATATCTCCTGATAATTTCCCACGACCTCAGATTACAGCTTGTATTTGGAAATAGTGTGAGGGTGGTGGGGGGAGGGGAAAGGTAGTTGCCCTTGCACAGATTATTTGTGTTTTTAGGGATATGTTCTTGGGAAAATATTTGGGGAATTCAAGAATTTCCCAGAGCCCTGTCCTTCTACGGGTTTTGTTTGAGTAAGATGATAAGCAGAGGACTTGTGAGCAGCTTTGATGTTATCTAAGAGATGTGCAAGGATAATATTCTCTATATGGCTTGTTCTGAGTGGTATCAACAATGCAGCTTCCTTTTGCAGGAGGGAAGAAAATCCCTCAAAGTTGGCAAAGTTTAATACATCCAAGAAGTACATGCTGTGTCAGAACATGAATCATGATTTCTCATGATAGAAAGATAGATTCATTTCTTTCAGAAAAAGATAGTTCCCTTGCTTTGAACAAGGCCAAGTTTTATAGTACAGAAGGCAAAGGAATCAACTGTTTGTTCTTTATCTTTACTTTTACAAAAAAAACCACGAAGGAGATAGAAATTGAGCTAAGAGCCCCTTTTTTTTCATATTGCAAATTAATGAGACCACAGGACTCTTCTCGTGGATATTTTATCATGCCAATATGTTCCAAATTTTACTGTTTCCCCACTTGCATTGGATGATGCATAAAGACTGTATGACACCTGCTGGTTTTTAAGAAGGATAGAAAAATCCTTTGTTTCCTGTCATTGTCTATTTTCTCTAGGTACTTTTCTTGTAATAAAATAGATATTTCAAGAAAATGGTTGAGAATTCTATAAGGAAGTAAAAAAAATGCTCACAGATTTTTTTAAAATATCAAAATAGATATACATGAAATCTAAATTTGGCAAAGTTTTAATGACTGTGTGATTAGTATTTCAGTCTGAGAAAATGTCTGAAGTACCTTTGTATCTTGAGCAGGATTAAAAGGTATTTGTTTCTAGTAGTTAAATTCACTTAAGAGGTACAAATTCACTGTGCTAATTTTAACCTTATTTTCTATGATGTTTTTAGATTATAACCTTGAAATGATCTAAAAATAACAGGGTTTGAAAATGCCTATTTTGTTTCCTTAAAACTTTGAGTTTCTCTTCTAGACTTGCCAGGATTTGAGGTTTGACCTGAAAAATCCAGCCCTGTACTGTTCTGTCAGTGGTCTGGGTTGGAGTATATTACAATGTCATGCTGAAAAAGGAGCTGAGACTGTTGCTTCTCTAAGGGGAAGTAGGTACTAGTTTGTTGCATCCAGAGTGCCCTTTGTTTCATGGGTTCCCCTTCTCTTTTTTGGAAGCTTCCAGAAAGGCTAGGGTCATTGTTTTACCTTGAGTATGAAGAAAGGTATCATC
The DNA here is from genome assembly GCA_013399945.1 of Ploceus nigricollis. Lineage (NCBI taxonomy): Eukaryota > Metazoa > Chordata > Aves > Passeriformes > Ploceidae > Ploceus > Ploceus nigricollis. Next base: position 757,831 of record VXBC01005393.1, read on the forward strand.
AAGATCATGGGAACAACTGGAACAAACCATTGTCAGGATTATTCTGGACAGACAGACCTCTCCATCTTCTGGTTTAGTTCCTTATTGTTAAACAATTCAGAATTTCTCATATCCCTCGCATGGCTGTGTTTGATGACAGCTCTCTGATGGCCACACTCTGTTCTGCTCAGTGTCTGACTGTCTTTGTGTATTCATTCTTTTTTGCCCTCTTTTGTGCCTGCAAAATTTGCTGGCAAATTCTCCTGCTGGTCTGGGCTCTGACCCGTGACAGACTTGTCAGAGGCACAACCTGCCCCGCTAGCAGAGCGAGACATTCACTTTATGTGGGACCTAAATATTATTGTAAGAGGGTGATAACTTCATCCTGATCCTAATATTTGAATATTGATGCTGAGTGTGAGATATAGTGGCAAAGAGAGCAAAAGCAATAGGTGGTATCTTGTTTCAGAGTTTCTGGCACCTCCAATTATTTCCCATAGTGTAATGGCATCATCAAACCCAGCAGAGCTCTGTCCTTCTAAAAGATGTTTTCATCCCTGGCTTTCTTCTACTTTTCTATCCCATCTTTGCTTCCTTATTCCCAGACTTAAAAAAAAAGTGTTGGCATACTGTTGCCTGCCCCCTCAGACAATAGAACTAAAATAGTACTTCCTAATATTTTGCATAGTAGAAGTTCTTACTAAAAAAAAAACCAAAACAAAACAACAACAACAAAAAAACCCCAGTTATTTTATAAGCCATGCAGGCACTTTCAAAACTTTCCTGGTATGACTTCTTTTTGCCACCATTTCTCTTTATAGCAGTGCGGGGTTGGGTGGATTGTTTTGTTTTGCTTTGGTAGAAATTAGAAATGGGTAAGTGGTATATGTGTTCCTTTGTCTGCAAACTCTGTGCTGTCATTTGGCTTCTTTGGTGTGGCACTTCTCAGGTTTGCTGTGACACTGTGGAAAAACACTACAGCATTCTATCCTCTTAGACTATCAGTCATCCTGGCAGTGATGGACAGGACTTATTTCTTCTTTTGAACTCATTTATCCACCAACTGGAATTCCTGCATTCACTTTTAATGCCTGTCAGTATTTTCTTCCTTTTCTTTTAGACTGAGAACTGCGGTGAGTGTTCTGTGTTATAAGTAGTAGTAACATCTCCAGAGGCTCAGGGGAGAGCTGCATCAGAAAATCTGTGCCAGCTTTCATCTTCCTGGCCTGAAATACCTGCATCCCTTTGTGTGGGTTTCCACATAATCTTGGTTAAGCAGCTGCCTTATCCTGGGATGTTAGTTCATTCACAAGCCTGGAAGCTTACACAACTGCATTATGTAATTGTGACATACAGCAGATCGGATATATTCTCTCTGGTCATCAACTGATTGAAGAACATTTTCCCCTCTGGGAGTTTATACAGTCATAGCATGAATGGCACTCCTGAGCTGTAACAGCTCTGCCATTGATGGAATCGTTTAATTAAACTTCACCTAGCTTCAAATCTGTTCAGGACTTCTGAAGTTTAATTTCTTGCCAGTCTTTGTCTTTCCCCCACCCCCTCCCTTCTCTGCTTTGCTGCCTTGACAGTGAGTAGAGAATGGAGTTGCCTTGTCCAGATGCTGTGTTTGCACATCAGTGGCCCTTGTGTTGTACTTTGTGACTGAACATAGTCGAGTAGTTCTACCTTTTCTGTTTTGGATGCCTCATTTAAAGATGCAGACTTTGAATATTGTTTCCCTGAAGTTGTCCACTGGGCCTTTGGTAGCTAGAATTGAAATACAGTAACCCTCCTGATGCCTTTGTTATATGTGATATGTTTTCCTGTGGAAGAGACCTCATGGATAAGGCATTATCTTGTATGATTCAGCTGAGCTACCAGAAGCTGAGCATATTTTTCTTAAACAGCCTGCCTCCAAAACACGTCTTCAAATGAGACTATGAATATGTATTTTCCTTGGTTAGAAGTTTCTCTGTGAAATTCTTTGTTTCAAAACCAAATTCTGTTTAATTTGCTTAAACTGGGATTTGGTTTTCTGCTATCTGCTTTTCAACATTTTATTTCCTTGCCTGAGCATACTGGATAACATTGTTCCTCATTCCTCTGAGGTGCTGATAAGCTGATGAGGTAAAATGTTATCCAGGCTTCCAAAAAGGATTAATTATGGGAAAGTTTAAAATAAGGATAAAATTTCTTTGATTTCTTTCAGGATCATCATTTTTGGTAGGTTTCTACTCCTGTGCATGAAGGTATTTTTGACTATGAGAAAGGCAAAAAATCTTGTATCTTGTATGCCATCTATGTTGTTTTTGCAGGTGCTACTGGAGATCATGTTTATACATTTTGTTATGCAGCAGAAATTGAAGACTTTGGAGCAGAAGATGCAGCCAAGCTTGATGTGTGGGTTTTTGATCATGTTAAGGTAAGCAGAGAATCTTTTTATGCTACCTGTTTATAAAAAGCACAGTTGCTTGTTAACTATCACAGAACCTGTTAACACTTTATCATAGATCTAGAAAGTAATAATGTTTTGAAAGACCTATCACTTGAGGTCATAAGTAAAAATTTCTTGAGTCAACTTTCATGACAAATGTAATAGATGCTTAGAGGAAGTATTTGTCATTCAAGGCTAATTAAAAAATTAACACTAAAAAAAGTACCCTGTAAACACATTCTTGGCTTTGTTTTGTTTGCCTATAATGTGAAACCCATCTTGGAGTACTATAGACCCTTTAAGATCTTGAATGCAATTAGTTAAGGATTTTATAACAGCTGTTGCAGCATGATAGAAATTATGTCTTCGTTATGAAAGCAAAATAAGCAATATTATGGACTTATTTTTTGCCAAGCTGTGTGGCTTTTCCTGATAGATGTAGCTGACTTCTAATTTTCTGCTGTGGCTCACACTATATACTGTGGCTGCCAGAGCAGGCACAGTTTGTTTTGGGGAACAGGGTGAGGTGGAGGCAGCTTAGGACCCAGAGCTGTAGAATTTGTTGATGTGGTGCTCTGCTCAGCTGACTTGTGTCAGTGCTGGTTCATGACTGTTGTTTTCTGTGACACTCTCACCGTGTTAATAGTACAAGGCACATGATTTCAGATTATTCCTTAATTTCTGTATTTATGTTATTCCATGCTACCTCACTTGTTCTGGATTAAGAAATACTGGTAGTGGGCATTGGTGTATAAATATTTGTATCACTAAGAAATTAAGTGAGTTACTTTCTGGATCTCATAACAATGCTAATGGAATTTCAGACGTAAAACTTCTTTTCATAACATCTTTGGGCTGTATGCATTAGTATAGCTAACCAGCATAAATCAAATCAAACAAAAAAATAAAATAAGTTAATAAACCAAATCATCATCTGTTTAGAAAGAGAAAGGTGGTTCTGCTTTAAACAGTGACATAGGGTGGAAAAGTTCATTATAGTTTGCTAATTTTCAAAGGAAGTGATTTTCTGAGTTTGCAGGTAAAAATATATTTTTTCTAAGTGCCATCATCTCCCTGAATGTGCACTTGTGCCATGTTGTGTGTTGTAGTACATATGAATAATACAAATCAAATTAGGCTGTCAGTTACACTTGAATAGCTGTTGTCATAAAGTTGCACCCTGCTGTCATTTGGAGCTGCAGAAGTATATGAGGGTGGTACTACCTTTCTTTTGCTTCAGAACACCTAATGGCATTTATCCTTTCAAGCTATAATGATATGTTTAAAATATATATGTCATTACTGATTACTTTTTCCTTGGAGCCAGCACCATTATTTTTAAGACTTATTTTGCCCATCTAAATTCCATGCTGTGGATGGATAGGACTTGATTGACTGGCATAAGCCACACATTCCATTTATCATCTCTTCAACTGCACATCAACAATTGCTTCAGGAGTGTGAAACTTGAGGCTTACTGAAACCAAGGTCACTCTGCTCTTATAGCTCAAACAACTTTCAGCTGTGCTAGTGAGATTATGTGTAAGTAGGAATGACAGTATGCTGGAATCAAAATTCTGCTTTGCCGCCTCCTTTTTTTTCCTCCTTTGTGTTTTATCTCAAGTATTTAACAATATATTGTTTAACTCGTATGTTGGCCAACGTGGTCCCTGGTTTCTGCCTCTTTAGGAAACAAAAGGCACCAAATGTACTTCCTCTCTACTCTGCAGTCCACAGGTCCCAAGCATTGTGAGGGCCACTTGTTTGGAGTCACTTCCTCTGCCCCAAAAAATGATGGGGATAAAATGAAGAATGGCTAACTCATGTTTGGGCTGCTAGTGCTGGCACTCTGAAGTTGCTTGTTCTCTTTAAAAATGCTAACTAACAGTAACTTACCATTAGGAGATGGTAAACTCTAACTACTTTTTATTTGTATCTATGCTTAAATCATGAGTAGAAGAAAAATGTATGACACTTGATAGTTCTTGTCCTGTCTCCTTGTGATACAAGGTGATCATAACCCTTTCTTGAGACAGAAAATACACCATGGACTAGACTGTGTGGGTTTTTTTATCTATAGCAGTGAGAAAATTCAGCAATATTAACGTGCAGTAATAAATTGGGAGTGGTTTGGATCCAGATGGGCATGGAGTTGATGGACTGTGGTTTCTTTCTGGTTTTTGGGTTGTTTGGAGCTTCTTTTGGTGTGTTTGTGTTTTTTGGTTTTTTTTTTAAGAAGCCGGCAAAATAATTAAGGAGTGGAGTTTAATCACTGTAATGTGGCTCAATGATTCTCAGTAAAATAACTTTTACCTAAATCATTGTTTGAGTCTGCGCTAAGAAACTAGGGAGCAAAATACTGGGAGTCTAGATTAACTAATGGGAAAAAAAGGTCTTGTTAATGCATTTCTGATTTTTGAAAATATTTCGTGGAAAATAGTTTTGGAAGATTCAACTCTTTTTTTTTTTTAGGGTAAAAAATTTTAAATTCCAGGAACTCTGTCTTGGAGATGAGTTCTGGTAATGGCCTAACCACAATTTATTATGATCAAAGGATAGGATATTCAGTTAATGTCTTCTCACTGAAAAGGACATGTAGATACAGATGGCCAAAAATTGTGGGTTTTTTTCCTTTATTCTTTTCTCATTTTGAACACAGTATTCCATTCTTCCTTTGTCTGCTTTCTGCTGGAGAAAGGCCACCCAAGCCTTCAGACTGTCCCTTCTGTGCAGGGTGGTGGGTGGAGTCCAGAGCTGAATTATGTTAAACTTTGAAGCTCTGCAGACAGTGCTGTGACTGGATGTTGATTTGTGCCAGTGGATTTCAATACAGATAGCTCTGCTCTAATTAGCAGTGCAATGGTTTTATGATTCATTTAAAATATGTTAGTGTCTCGTGCATGATCATGCTCAAGGGGTCTAAACCTGGCATATATGTTTGTCCTGCCTTTGTACTTTTGTTTTATATCTGAAAACTGGTATAACTATTTAAACTCTCCCATCAGCACAAATCAGTGTGCATGGCTTTAAGCAGCCAATTAAATTAACTTGTCCTAGATTAAGGAGCTTTGTGAAAGGAAAAAGTTTGTTTGGTCTCTCTAGTACATGCAATCAGCAACAGTTTATCAGCTTTTCTAAAGAATCATGCTTCCATGGAAGACTCTGTTTGAGGGAACAAAAAGTCCCCAATTACTTAGATGTTTAACGTTTTAAAGTTCATATTTTGTTCAGACATTTGTGAATAATTTGTTAGACCTTCTAAGTAGTCTTTAGTTCTTCTTTGCTTTCTTCCATCAGAGGAGGGAGATGATTAGATCAAGATTTCACATAGTTATAACTAAAATTCTGTTGTAGTAGTTTACTTAGTATTACATTATAATTAAGTTCACAGCTTGCTGTAAATGTTTTAATGGGGAACTTTGTGCTCATCTCATTAAGTTGCATATCAGTTATAACCAGTGCATTATTTTGTTGTTAGTTGCAAGAAAATCAAACAAAAGTTGCCAGAAACATTTAAAAAGAAAGGTTAAAGGAAGCTGTAGTTGTCTTGAGTCCAGCTCTCTTCGTGAAGGAGGTTCAGTTAGAGCAATGTGCTCACACCTTGCCCAGTCAAGTTTTAAGCCTCTCCAAGCCTTTTTAAGCAGCTGTTCCAATATCTGGCTATAGTTATGGTTTACCAAATAATTTTTGAAAATCTCTGTGTCTTACTGCAACTTTTCACGTTCCAAATTGTGAGTTTCCCCCTGTGTCACCTCTGATCAGTCTGCCTCAATCAGAGGATTGAGATTGCCTTCACACTCATTGCAGATGGTTGAATACAGCAATGGGACCTCTCCTTAGCTGCTTTTTCTTGAGACTGGAAAAACTGAGTGCTCTCAGCCTCTTAGTTGTTTTCTGCTGTCCCTGAAACTTCTTGGTGAGATTCAGCTTACATATACAGTGGAGACAGTATTACTGAATAGAGGAAATAAGAGGGAAGCAAGAATAAAAAAGAGTGGGACAGGAAGATAGTTAAAGTAGAGTGATGGGTTGAAAGCTAGTGTTGAGTAGAGGTAGGACTCAAGTTTTGTGATCACTGAGTACCAAAAAGAAGAGGCCTTTAGCAGGCTGTAAGGAGATAGAAGGATACTTCTGAACAAACAGTTCAGCAATGTCCAGAGCAAGGCGAAGTGATTTTTGCCCTTAGTGTGTTTGGTACCTGCTTGACAACTCACCACCTTTATCAGCCATCAATCCTTGTGGTGAGCTTCCTGTTGTTTTTGGGGATTTTTTTTCAGTAAACCATTTTTGTTCAAGTTTCATGGGATAAAGTTTGCTGTTTGCTCTGGGAAAGATGTCACATCTTAGGTTGCACTCATCTTCCTTTTGTCTTCTTGTTTGTAATTGGCCAGAATTTGGGCAACTTTTCTGGCTGCTGCTGCTCTGGCTTATGAGGTGGCTGGGACTGGGAAGGTAGGATGCTTTTGGTGTATCATGGGGATTCATCTGGTGGGAGAGGAGAAGCTCAGGCCTTCCCTTCCTCTGAATGATTTCTTCTGCTTAATCATTCTGTGATAGAAAAACATATGCCTTCTAATATTGATCTGCATTTTAAGATTTAATTTTGGGACTTTTCCTGTTTGTCTGTTTTGATATGCTTTGTTTTGATGTCCTTTTATTTAATTAAAATTAAGGAAACAGTTTTATTGTATCCTGCAAATTACTAGTGTGCTCTGGAAAGCTTCTTCAGTCTGTGGTCAAATACATGCAGGTGGACGGATCTCTGTGGGAAATGAAAATCTCCTTAAAAATAATTATATTGCTATTTAATGTAATAGGATTTTGTTCTTGTATCTTTATTTAAAATATCTCTGGACTTTGGTCATGATTTTGTTTGGACAAGAGCTAAAGTTGAGAGCATGCAAATATTAGTCCATGCGGCTTGTGTGTACTCAGGGAGTTAGAAAAGTGGAATTGCATAGTGCCATGGTTTCCTGGCACAGCTCACTGTGAAATCCTTGCTGCCACTTTGGTCTTCCTCTGGGTACACTGACGTTTGTTTGTACAAGATATGAGCTTTAGATCTTAAGAGCTCCATCACTATCACAGCTGTGTGGTAGACTGCCTTGTCCTTCGGTGGCAGAAATGCTTCCCTGCTTCTACCAGCATTTTCCCTGGACTCTTGCATGAAGTTCAAAGACACTCTCACTTATGTTAGTGTACTGAAGGGTTCCCTAGATGCTTTTTTGAACTAAGACCCTACCCAACTTTGTTTCCTTGGGCAGTGCTGTTACTAGGGAGCTGATGCTGGAATAGCTGTCTGCCTGCATTTTGCATTGCTGCAGCACGGCTGGTCTAACACAGAATAGCCGTGTCAAGACTCATTCAGTCCAAGGAGAATATTCTCCCCTGGCATCTGCCTCAGGGATGCTTAAGTAGGACATGTGCAAGGCAGATGTATGTTCTGTAGTTCATGTATTTGCAAAGCATGTCATGTTTTGTTCTGGTTTTATTTAGTTTCTGCAAACAAGTTGTAGCTTGGTATCTCAGTCTTGCAGAACCTGCTTCCAAAGCAAGAATATTTGAGACCTTTGCTTCTAATTTAAATTCAGTAAATCAATAGAAATGTGAGCCATAAGTGGCACTCAGGAATGGTTCATCAATTTGTTTATACAGGGGGCAAAGAAGGAGTGATGTATTTTTGCCGATGCAGACTCAAAAAAACCCCTGTACAAAACCAAAATAAACCAACAAATAAAAACCCAACAAAAAAAGCCCCCCAAACAACACAAGAACACTTCAATGTAAATGTTGTCTTAGATAAGCTGAAAATTTGGACTGACCTTACTGATAGTAGTTGTCCTCCAAGCTGTAAATTGGGATGTCATTATTTTTCCTCTTTTTAAGCTCTAATAACTACTAGTATTTTGACCTGGAAGCAGCAGTGTTTTAGTTCTAGTAAGATGCTTATCTTCTTCCATTTTGCTCAGATTAATATATTAATGGTTTATTCCATACAGAGCTTCTTTAATTCTTCCAGAAGCAATCAAACGTTGTTCTCTGCACTGAATGAAGAGAAAGTGGTTCTGTTCCTGCATTTGCTAGGCATAGACACCAATGGACATGCTCATCGGCCAAACTCAAGGTAATTGAGATATTAAACATATCTTTCTTACTAGTTTTAAATGCATATAGTAACTTTTTTAACAGTGCAATTTATCAAGGCAGAAACAAGATTTGTAGTGTTGGGGGTCATATATGTCACCAGGATCACCTGCATTCTGCACATTTGGGGTTATTTTTGTTTTTTTAAGGTCCCATCTATAGAAACGACAGATTTTTGTTCTATAGAGTATGTCAGGTTATACTTCTGTATTCAAGTCTGACTTTTAGCAATTGTCTTAGTTACAGCCAACACATAATCTAGAGGATATGTAGGAAATGCAGTTTTAAATATAAAATGGACACAGTTTTCAGATACCCCACTGCTGAAGTGATATCACTGAGTTTATAGTCAACAGTAAGCTCAGCAGTAATGGCAAATTCCAGCATTATGTTTTGGCTTTCTTTATTACACTTGAAAAAAAAGAAGAGTTAGATTAACAGTTCTCGCCGCCAATTCATCTTGAAGTGTGTTATTTGAGAACTTTCTTTTAATTTCTTCACATCCTGCTTTGCAGGATTTTGTTTTTCTCTTGATCCTTGCATACTTTTAAAATTCTCTGATTTCCTGCATCATTCTAAAGTTCATACTTGCTGTATGTCTAATGCTCATTTATTATGATTTTTTTAAAGACAGAGTTTTAAAACTGACTTTAGCAACAGATAGGAAATTAGTTGCGTGAAAGTCAATCATGGTCAATCACTTTTTCTAAAAATATACAAATTTTTTATTTAGCCTCTATTCCAGAAAACTAGGGTCTGTTCTGATCCATGAATCATCTCAAAACACTGACTGCCTGGTGAGATCTTTCTTTGCCATCTAGTTGCCAGCTTAAAGTAATTTTTGCAACTTACCATTTAAGGTGTTTGAGTTTTCTAGAGATCCTTAGTTTTGGCATTCTGCTTAACTTGCCTGGCAGCTGTGAGTAGTAAAATCATAGTCTTATGTCAAGGACAGGTCAGATTTGAAGTATAAATACTTTTAAAACTGTGCTTTCAGTAATCTTCAAACTGTGCTGCAATGATTTAATATCTCAGTAAGACTCACAGGAGGAGAGATTTTACATCTGGGAAGCCTTTTGTTAGCTTGATGTTCATTTGAGGTTAAAGCTGTCTGTACTCAAAGGACTGGGCTTTATGGCCATGGATAAGTTGCTTTATACCAAGTGTGAGTGCCACCTGGAATGTAACCTTTTCTTCCTATTTTTCAAGGGAATACCAGGAGAATATTAAGCAAGTTGATGAGGGTGTGAAAGAAATTGCTTCATTGATTGACAATTTCTATGGAAATGATGGAAAGACTGCATTTATTTTGACTTCTGACCATGGAATGACAGATTGGGGTGAGTCTTTTTAAATATTGAGTCAGTTGAGTTTATGGGCATCTGGCATGTGATTAGAGAGCTCTGTCCCATGAGAAGCTTTGGAACCCCTGCTTTGATTTGGTATCCTAAGTGCTGCTTGTGTATGAAAATCCATGCAAATTGCTGTGACAGCTGCATTCCATGTCTGGTCAGGAAAAAAGACACTAAGTTAAGCTTAATTTCCTCAGTGGCTGCTAATAGGGATAGAAAGATTGCTGCAGAAAACCACCTCAAGCAGGAGGAGATGGTGTTATTTGGCTGCCAGCAGCAAATTTGGTCTTGTTCCAGCCCCTCTGGGAGATACAGTTCTCACTTTGGTGCTCTAAAACACCTGGAAAAGGTGGGAAATCACCAGCTCCAGTCCAGGAGCTGGTGAAAAACTGTACAGAGAGAGGTTTTGGGAGGGGTGCAGAATCTTTTTGCTTATTTTGGCCTTTTAAGCACAGCAGAAAGGGGGGGACTGCTGTGTGATCTTTCTAGAGGAGGCTGGTGCTAGAGACAGGTGAAGGAGCTGAGAGTACAGAGAGGGGAGAGTGAGGTAGGGGCCAACTGTACTGATACCCACAGAGGAGACTTGTGAAGGGTATGGCCACAGTGGCCAAATGCTTTGAGGGCAGATGAGAAAAGTTTGCAGTGCTAAGTTCATTTAGACATTTTCTCCTAATTCTTTCTTCTTTCAAGAATCTTAAGAACACTCCTGTCCTTGTGTGCAGCCAGTGAAAATGATAAGTCTCTCTTCCAATGCTGTGTGTTTGCAGCTACTAACTATGATAGTTTTGAACCAAGGCTGCTCCAGGCATGATCGTGGCAAAACAACAGTCAGCATCTTATTCTGTGTGTGAAATCCTAAAGTTTTTCAGTTGAAGAGATGCAGATTTTTTCTGTCATCAGAGATAACAAAAATATTTGTATATTTATTCAATCAGCCTAACTACCACCTGTTCATTTGCAAAATAGTCCATTTTGAATAATATTTACTGTTGAGCTGACTGCCACTTGCAATAAAATTTTAATTCTGCTGTATTTTTTCTGTATGTTTCAAGAAATTATTTCATAACTTTTTTATAAGGAAGGGGTGTGTGTATATCTATTTTTTTTTTCTTTTTTTTTTTTTATAGATATGATCATAGGGATCTCAGGAGGTCCAAGCACCTGCCCATGGCAGGCTTAGCTTTTGAATTGGACACAGATGCTAGGGCTTATTCAGCAGGGTCCTTAAAACCTCAAAGGGATGTCGCCTATGCAACCCTTTTGGGCAGCCTGCTCTGCTGCTTGCCTGCCCTCATGGAGGGGGACAAGTTTTCTGTATCTGCAATCTGAACTTCCTTTGTGTCAAATTATGCCTGTTCTGTCATACTCCCACCGTGCACCACAGTGACACTCCGGCTCCATCCTCTCTCAAGCCCCCTCACAGTGGGGTACAGGCAGGCTGCTCTGCTATGTTCTCCCCAAAGCTATTTCTTCTCCAGGCTGAACAAGTCCCAGTCCCTCAGCTGCTTCTCACAGGGCAAGTGCTCCTCACTGAGACCATTCCAGATGATGGGTGTCTTTCCAGTACCAAAGGAGCCCAAAACTGGATCCAGTGTCTAGAGATTGTCTCACAGGTACTGAATAGAGGAGAACAATCCTTTCCCTGTACCATTCTCCTGTTAACACTGCCTGTGGTGCTGTTGGCCTTCCTTGCTGCTAGAATGAGCTGCAGGGATGTTCTCATTATGTACTGGATCCTTTGGAGGGGGAATAAAACGTGTTAGGAGTAACTTCTTCAGACTTTGAAAACCATTGGTCTGTCATAGTTTTCTGTCATCTCTTTCTGTCTTGAAGGAAAAGCTTGATCTTGTGCCAGAAGTGTTAATATCTTTGAAGTCGACTTCAGTGAATCCTAGAGCAAACCCAGAGGTTCTGCTCAGGCCCATTGTGAGCTGTCTGAAGAATAGTTCAGGAGTTTTTATTTGGGTTGGTTGGTAGTATCAGCCCCTGCTGCAGCCTTTCAGTGGTTATTTGCAGAATGGGATGTGCACAAGTTTTAAAACAAATTAAACATTGGAAGGACGGGGGGGCTTATTAAGGAAAGAAATATGATCTGAACTAGACATGATCAAAGACATTGTGGTTGCTGGCAAAAGCCAATGATGTCACTTGCTTTCTCAGTCTGGCCCCATGATTTTGCTTACACAGGGCATTCCATACCCACCCTCACCTTGGTCTCTTGTTCCTGCTACCATCCTGGCACAAGTACCTGTGTGGTGTGCTGGACTATGGAACAGACGGCTAAACAACAGCACCCTTTTTCCCCCTTTTCCCTGAAAAAGTCTGTTTGGAGAGTGCTGGAGGTGGAACCTGGAACTGACCCAGCTGAAAAGAATTATTTTTCTTCCCCTCTTGTTATTCAGATCAAAACTGGAGCAGTTCTTTATAACAGGGAGGGAGTGGGTACAGCTGCCTCTCTCAGCTCTATCTGTCTTAAAGTATTCATAGAGGCAGAATCTCAGTGAAATGCTGATGGAGCTGGTGGCTTGGCTAAATTTTCCTCCTGCAGTAATAAGAACATAACTGATATAAGAAATAATCCCTGGTCCCTGGAAGATACAGGAAGTGCTCTCTCCATAAGCTCTTTTCCCAAGTTCTTCAAAGGAAAGCAGTTGTAGCTGTTTTTTGATCCCAGAGAGTGCCCAGCAAGAAACATCAGATATCTAATTCCCAGACCAGTGTGTTCTTAAGCTTTGGGTTGTTTAAAGTAAGCAAAGTTGGCTCTTCAACTGTGCCACAGTGATTGTTTTAAGGACAGAATTGGGTATGATGTTGGGAATAGCCTTGAAGTTGCACAAGAGTGTGCATTGTCTGTCCTTTGTATTCATTAAAATATATATTTATAGACAGGGAAGAGCATGTGTCTATGCAAATACAAGGAAAATGTGCAATCTTGTAGACCATGCAGGGACCCACATAGGGTTTGTATAACAAAGTCCTTCCCTTTGAGGCTGGGTTATCTCACTGCCTGGTACCTCACCCACTGGGTTCAATGACCAGCATTTCTTTCAAGCTCGTGTGCCTCCTGCTTTAGTACAACTGCTGCTGAGATGTCATTTTCAACCTTCCTGCTTTTGGTGGCTGATGTGTTAATCTGGAGGGAATCAATTTCCCCAGGGAAGAAAATAATGTTTTATCAATTTTTAAGGAGTGTGCTACTAGACTTTAAAACCTTAAAAATGAACTTCTAGCACTGTTGGAAGGATGACAGTTGCAATGCATATTGCTTCCTGGTTTTGAAGTGGAAGTCTAATTCTTATGCAGAGGTCAGTGCTATATGATTTTTTTTTCACATGTGCCTAATATTACTGAAATCAGGCATTCTTGGTTTCACTGAGATGCTCAGGATAAGCACATATACATGTTTTGAGCTGGTAACTCCTCCATATGTTGAAGCTTTAAAATATTATGGCTTTATTTTCTGTGTGTTAAAAATTTGGGGGTTTTAATATAAAAAGTCCTATCTATTTAGTCGTGACTTAAGTGATACTGATTTCCCAACTTGAAACTTGAATTTAGCCCTTATTGTTAGTGAGATAAAAATAAGCTATGAAGCTGGAACAGGTTGTCTGTAACAGGCTTTTGGTATGTCTGTATCAAGAGCTTAGTACATGTGTGCATATTTTTATTGCACGTAGATTTTTTTTGTTTTTACAGCACATGTCTTAAAGTTTCTGTTTTTCTTGTTTGTTGTATCTTAGGATCCCATGGAGCTGGTCATCCCTCAGAAACTTTAACACCACTGATTGTTTGGGGTGCTGGGGTGAATTATCCACAGAAAGTTACAACCCAGTTATTTGAAGACAATTTTTTGAAGGGTAGGTAAAATATAAGATTTAAGTGAAAGATTCTGGTGGAAATGGAGATGTTTTTAACCATTACACCTGTTGAGCTTCACTAACTTCTGTTCCATTTCAGTAAGTATGATTTGCTTTGTGTGATGTGTAAGGAAAATGTGACAGGGTATGCCTAAGGAAGCTACTGCAAAATTGGGTAGATAACATCAGTCAGTTTTCTTTTCTAATCATAGAATTGAAAACTTTCTCTCTTTGTTGACAGGAGGCTATTCATGCTCCTAAAACTTCATTCCAGGAGACTTAATTTTTAACTCCCAGAGGTTGAGTGCTATTAGTACAGAAACATAACTTGACAAGTTCAAAGAAACCTTTCTAACTTCACAGTACAACCCTGTGGACTTTCCAGGGGCTGTCTTGTCTCATTTGCATCCTTGCAGCTGTTGTGCAAATGTAAACAGATTTTCTCAATGAAAAACTGTGATTCTTCACTGTTATTTTTCCCTTTTCTAATTTATTTAAGAGTAAACTTTTTTTAAAAGGAATGAGTTTTTATTATTTCACATACATAGTGCAGTAAATGCTGTCTTACTGAAGTATCAGTGGGGTTAGAGAGTCTTTAACATGTGATTAAATTGTTCAAGCTGTTCCTCTTTCATGTGCCCCATTCTTGTGGCCTGCTCTGTTTTTTAAGATGTCTTCAGTCTTGGGTTGTTGCTCATAATCAATGAGGTAATGACTTTCTATTTTATTGGATTGTTTGTCAAGGTACATTAAAGAAAACAGGCAAAAATTGCTTCAGCCCTGAGGCTTTAACTCTGCCCTGCTCTTGAGAAGGTATTTGGTAACAGCTTAGGTCATTTCAGAAATAGTGCTAACATTCCACTCTTTGCACCTCACTGCTGCTATAAAACTATGACATCTGTGATAAAATGGAAAATGAGTTGTGGAATAAAAATAGAAAACAAAATAAAACAACTGATTTTGGTGTTTGTGATGGCTGATCTGCTAGACTTTTAAGGACATTTGATATCTAAGGGTTGATCTGCAATATCTGAATTTTACATCTGTCAGTTTCCTTGATTCTCAGCAGCTTTAGTACAAACCTCAGCATCTGACTTCAAGTCATGATGAAAATGATGTGAGAGATTTCAAAAAAGATGAGCATTGAGCTGACTCCCAGGTGCACAGTAGGGAAAGCTATATGGCCCTCATCTGTTAGGCAATGTGTATTTACTTAAAGGATGACATTTGTCTGCACCCTGCTGTGCCTGCTTCATATTTTCCTTCTGACGGTTAAAAAAACCAGCAAACCAAATAACTACACAAAAAACCAAGCACACCAAAGCAAACATCAGAAATTCCTCCATTCATTTTTTATTAGCTTTGCATCTATCAAGCATGTTGGTGCTTTGTTTAGACCTTACAGATTCTTAATTGTCAAGGATGATGTCTATTGGAGATTTGAGATGCTCTGAGTATCTTGGGAGTTTGAATTTCTATTTGAATAATAAGTATCTTCTTAAAAAGGGACTGTTCTCTCTATGGTAGTACATCAGAGCTTCTAGTGGGTTACGTAGCTTAGAAGTAAAGAGAGAATTGTTGAAATGGAACTTGGCACTTGCACAGGTCAATGCAGTTCAGCTACTCCATTGTTACAATCCCAGATATTTTCACAAAGTTAATGTATAAAAGAAAAGCTGTTTAAAAGAGTTCTCTTGAAATGTTCTTTGAATCTGTCTTTCCTGCTCCATACAGCTGCAGCTGTGACTGTGTGCAGGGGAGGAGGATGTTTTCAACACTGCTGTGTCACTGATGTATGCAGGTGTCAGGCTTACATTCCTAGTTGCATGCTCCAGTGTTCAAGTTCTTTCATCTATTGACAATCCTTTCTAATTTCTCCAAGTGTTTATGGAAATATTGACAGACGGTTTCTAATGCTGACAAACTTTTTATGATCTGTTCAGTGCAAGCAGGCTGTAGGCACAGCTCAGTGAATTGTCTTTCTTCTCATTGTTGCCGTGGAGGGTTCATACCCCTCAAAGGCAGTGCCAACAGGCAGGACTTAGCCTGTCCAGTTTGTCATAGAGAGATGAATGTGTTCCTTGGATGGCCAGAAGGGCAGACAATCTGCTCTGGGTTGGCAGCCTTCTCCTCCTCAGTTTCGTCACCTGTGCTCTGCCCTCCCTCAGGCCTGCTCATGCAATCCTCTTGGAAAGATTTGTTGTGGCAGCCTTGCATCCTGTGGGCGACATGTGATATTACCCGTTTGGCCACTGGTTTGACCCTTCTTCAGAAAGAAAGAGAATACAGAACTGCTCTCTAGCTCCTCAGGGGCTGATGGTTGGCCCTGGGACACAAGCCCAGAGGAGCTTGTGAGTGAAGGCACAACCTCCTGCAGCATGAGGACATGGGGTGCTTGACACCAGCCTGCTTTGTAAGGGGCTCAGCCTGCTTTGCCACAGCTGAGGGAGCTCAGTGTACCCTCCACTAGTTTGGCTTCTGTGAGGTTTTATGTGAGATTTTCTTTGGTTCATGTAGCCTCATCCTCAGCCTCTTTTTGAACTGGCACTTCCCTGCTGTTTCCCCGGACTGTTTGCATCTGACAGCCCAGCGGGCTGCAGTAAAAGCAGGGCAGGATAAAGGCAAAAAAAAAACCCCTCTATAAAGTGGGTGGAAAACTGCTGAGCACTGTACAGGAAACCTAGACAGTGAGCTGGAATCCTAAACCAGTGTGGGCAGCACGTACAGCCAAGATGCCTCACTCCTGGGAGTACAGCCAGGACTGGCCAGACTGTAGGTGTGTCCCAGTCCTCAGGAGTTCCTGGGCTCAGTGTCCTGTGGCTCCTGGTCCAAAGCAGATGTCTTCAATTCTGCATTTTGGAATACCTAAGCAGGGCACACGGAGATGAAAAAACTTCTGACAAAAAGAGATGTTTTCTCTAGCAGAGATACAGTTTCTTCGTACCTTAGGCACATTTTGTGTGTGCATAGATAGTTTTCCAATGTTTTCCTTTGGAAAATTGTATTTTAAAAGAAAACAGGCAATTCATTTATATAATAGAAATATGGGTAAGAGTCCGTTTCTAGAAATACAGATCCATTTCCTTTTCTGGGAAGCAAAAGGAAGCAAACTTGTACCTTTTCATGTGAGTTTAACAGAATTGGTGATTAATGCTGCTAATACTTCCCCTGTGTTGCCATGGGAACTCCTGGTAGCTGTCTCGCTACTGTTAAAGTACAAGTCTGCTCTTCAGGGTGCTTGTGGGACCAAATAACAGTGGACCTGTACTCAGACCCCCCAAGGTATGAACTAATTGCTGAAAATAAGTTTGGTGTATGCAATACTGCAGATATATGAAAAAAAAAAAAAAAAACAAAACCAAACCTTGCTAAACTCTGTTTTTAAATAACTCTCCACCCCCAAAGAAAGGAAGCAATTTTCTCTTTATTTCCTTAGAGGCCAGCATAGGGCAGGAAAATATAATTTTCAACCAGGTTTTTGTATGATGTGCCAAAGCTTTAGGATCTAATGTTTGTACCACGCTGTACCAGTGCATTTAGGACCTTGGGTTAGCCTTTTTTACAAACTACTGAAGAAATGCTATAAATCTCCTAAATCCAAGTTTGATTCTTTTAGTTGGCACAGGAAGTAATACATCACTGTGCTGAAAAAAATAAAAGCCTTGGCCTTTCTTCTACTGATCTAGGTCACAATTGCAGGCAGCAATTTATCCTGCTGGATAAAAGAAAATGTGAACTGAAATTAATGCATTTTGTTGTTTCTGCCTATTGAGTTCCATCTGTAACCCTTCTTGAGCTAGCATCCTCATGTAAAATCATAATTTTCTTTAGTATCAACACTTTACAGAAAATGGCAACAAGATATTAAATGTCAACTGAACTTGAACTGTCCTTTCATATCTGTGTAGATTAGCTGTTCAGGTGCTCTGTTGTTTCTTGCAGAATGGAAACTGGAGAACTTGAAGAGGCTTGATGTCAATCAGGTATCAAACCTACCTAATTTAACAGTTCATAAGTTTTCACCTTAAATTATGAGTTTAGTGTGATTTAAAGTAATTTACTTAATTTAAATGAATGATCACACCAATGTACCATTTCCCTAGAAACAGGAACCACAATAACATGATGAGGGTAAGTTTAAATTGCTTGTTGACACGTGACAGCTGCACACACAACTTCTCCTGAAGATTCATTATTGCACCATTCATTTAAGTGGTTTTTATAGCCCACACGGCTGTAGGAAGAGTGCAGTACAATATACCAGGTCCCCCAAGCTGCTGTTACTAAATCAAAACCATTTCTTGCTATAGTGGTAAACTGTGGGGTTTTTTCATCTGTGATTGTGGCCCAAATATTTTGCAATTTAGACAATTACTACTGTGAAGGAAGAAAAGAATGTGAACAACTTTTCCTTTGATCCTAAATTAATCAATCTTTTTTAAACTGTGCTGCTTCATCATCCTACAAAAACCAATATATGAATAACAATCTCCAAACCTGCTCAAACAAGGGAAATAATCTTATGCTAGAAGGTTCAAATTGGGAATGTTCTGGATCAACTGCTTTCATCAAAGCCCTGGTACAAAACTACAAAAAAAGATTAGTTTTCCTCTCAAGGCTGGTAGGAGTTATGGCAATGTTGTTTTGAGACTGTAAAGAAGAGTCTTGAGTATTACTTTGTCCTGGATAATGGAGTTCCCAAAGACAGAGCTTTTGTCCTGTAGTACATGTGGGACTAGGGGTAAAAATAGCAAATGAGACTTCTAATTATCATTACACTCCAAGTGTATTTTTCTCTACAAATAATGGTTTGGAGTCTGCCCTGTAGATCTGAGGCTGGAGCAGTGCCTGTAGTTTCAGTGCAGTTTCTTCAGATTTATGCTGGAGAAAGAAAAAATTTTGGTGTGTAGTTTTATGTTAAAGTAAAATATAAACCTGGTATGAGGCAGTGTTTATTATCACAAATAGAAGGAAATGGTAACTTATTTTATAAGATGCCTTGGTGTAGATTGAAGGCCCTTTCTGAGGGCTGACTGGACATTAAAAAACTGCAGAAACTCCCTCTGAAGGGGAGAAGATGAGTAATCTGCGCTGTGGAAGCACGGGATAAAGAATGTTGTGAAAAGCAGTGTATCCAGTATACTGCTTAAAACTGTAAATATGAAATTAGTTCTTTTGGTCATATAAATAGTCATAAAAAGTGGTATGCCTCTCTGAGTGAAGTAAAGGAGGTGCTGAATTCCTGCAAATAAATACTGGGGTGCTTTTTAAATGAAATGTATTTTTTCAAGCTTGTTCAGCAGCGGAGCTTCACATTTTGAATCTAATCATGCCATGAGTCCTAGAAACTAAAAATCCAAAAAACTGTAAAAGAGAGATGTATGTATAACTTGGCAATATTACATAATTATCTTTTGCATATGCAGACACGTTAAAATTAAGCTGAATTTATTATCTCTAGAGGCTGAAATGATGTTAAATTGGGAATGCTTCTGTTTGCACAGGCTGATATAGCACCACTGATGGCTTCCCTTATCGGTGTGCCTTTCCCCCTGAACTCTGTGGTAAGAAGTACAAATGTTTTTCTATGTTATAAAAATCTGTTCACCATAAAGGAAGAGGCGTTGGGGACAAGACTTGAGGTGTGTGAGGAGAAGGATTACAGATTTGTAAAAGTGCTATAGGGTGTGAAGATTGCTTGTAGTTTTAATTTTATGTGTGTATCTTTAGTTTAGAGTACAAATTTACATTTTTTTAAATGTATTGTATAGGGCTTTTAGTTGGAGAGGCAGCCAGTCCTTTTGTAATCTGCAACTTTATGCTCTTGAGCTATATAAAAGTTTTTTGTTGCTTTGTTTTTAGGGATGGTAAAAATGCAATATGGTTTGAATAACACATGATTTTGATCATGAAAGCTAAGCCTGTAAACAAGCCAGTTCCTGCAATTTAATGTTCAGTTATTTCTTGATTAAACTAGTGTACTTTCTTCAGATGTTATCTTGTGCCTCTAATTTAGTGACCAGTGAGATGGCTTTTTCTTTTAATTTCTCTCATGTATTATTACATAGTCCAAAAGTTGCCTCATAAATATTAAATTGACAATTAGCATTTCATTAGTGTGCTGTCATGCTGCTAGTTTCATATATAAAACACCTATTTACAGCGTATTTTTTGAAATATTTCTTCTGGAGACTCTGTCCCAGGGATTGTCCCCCTGTCCTGCACTCATTGTGTGTGATGTTAGGAAAGCTGCCCAACACAGGGTGGCATGGGAACTGCTCCCTTTCCTGCCCCATGTACTGGATTGAGTCAGGCCCAGGTGAGGCTTTGGGTGGAAGACTGTTAGTGGTATCAAAAATGGCTTCTGATTAGAGGTTGAGTTTATATTATTTTATAGTATATAGTTTAGTAACAACTTCTGTTGTTTATGTTTTTTGCATTCCTATAGAAGCTGAGATATTACAAACAATCCCTATGATGTTGCAAATCTGTGTGAGAATCGTATTTTCAAAGGAGTTATTTCAGCAGTAATTTAAAGTGTTCTAACTGCTTATTTGGCCAGCGCTTCAGTTAAGAGAAATTGCTGTTATTTAATTTATTTTTTTTTACTTATTATGTGTACTTTTCTTCCTCAGGGAACTCTGCCTCTGGAGTATCTGAACACTAGTGCCCTTTTCAAAGCAGAGAGCATGTTTACCAATGCTGTTCAGATTCTTGAGCAATTTAAGGTACTAAACATATGGTAAAAAGGCCCAACTTATTTGAATAATAGCTGTTGCTATGCGTAAAATAATTGTATGACTTACCGTATACACAGTGTGCTACGTGAAAGGATTAAAATTGAATGCACATTCATTTGATTGAATAGCTGTGAGACTTATCTGAAGAAGCTTGGAAGACTTTAATAAAGAAGTTTGGTTGGTTTTTTCTAAGGAGAATGAATAACTTTTTTCTTGCTTCTTAACCAAAATGGTGATGTTTGTTAGTGTTAATGTAAACCTACTTGCAGTATGTAGGTGGAATACTGGTATCAGAGAAGGGAAGTAATGCCTTTGCAATGGGGGCTGGGAGACAAGGCCTTAAATCAGGGTCAGTACACAAACAGATCAGAAAGGTAATAGGCTCCTGTGCATTAAAGAAATTAAATTAGTGGCCTAATTAACTTTTAGCTAATGCTATTATATTTGTTGTTTTGTTTTGCAAGTGTTCATCTCTGGCTTCTCTGTCTTGATTCATTTAATATTGGATATTACATTATGGAAACACATGAGTGGTCCAAATAAAAAAGGGTCTGTTTCACTAAGCAGTGGAGTGAGAAACTTTCCAAAATCCCAGTTTTGGCAAGGCACAGAAATGCTCTGAGGGAAAACGATCCTCCACAGATAGAAGCTGAGACACAAAAGAACTGTTATCCTGTCTGGAAATTCATGTCATGATAGTGAAACAATGAACTAGCATGAGATGACTTGCATGAGATTAGCACCTTCAGCATTTCTGTCCCTTTGTGAATGCCAGGTTCACAAAGGTCTGGATACCAGAGTGGCAGTGTCAGCAGCAGAATCACTTTCAAAAATATGGTGGAGAGCTGGCATGTTAACGGGGAAAGTAACTGGTGGGGTTGGGCGTGAAGTTTGAAGCATGCTGATATCACCTCTGCAGCTGGAAGACCTCTGCTTTAAGAATTAAAGATGACTCAGATATTTTTCAGTTAAACTGGCATCTTGGAGATTATTTAAAAAACAAAGTAGTCCTGATTCTCCTTTCCTTTGAGCTTACTTTATTCTCTTGTTCTGTAGTGCTGGGTTATTGTTGTTGTTGGCTTGTTTTTAGCATTCTGTTGGAATGATCCTGTCTGCATTTCCTTTGAATTTCCTTTTTCTCTGCTGAAGCAGAAGTAGACTGGCTTAGACATGCCAAGTGGATTTTTGCTTTTCCTGTGATGGGCTGACCTAACCAATATTTGTGCTCTCTGGAGATGATGTTGCCTTGGATGGATAGGATGAAATGTGTGGGTTGCTACTTCCAGCTGTCAGGTTTTACAAGTAGTGTGCTTAGGAAGTTCCTGACTGCACATTATGCCAGCTGTCAGACTTGAGTCAGGCAGCTGCAGGAGGCCTTGAAGATGTTTTGGAGGACCTTGGACAAAGTGGCTCTGATGGCATCAAAACCTTCTATTTTTGTCCATGTGCAGGTTAATTGATTTACAGCATTGCTTTCGTGGCGTTTGCTGCAGTGTACTGGTGCCTGTCTGGCATAAATGGTGCTGGTTTCATTGAGGATGGTTGTCATTGAAGCCTGGTAACACTTCTAGCCATGTCTTCCTTTTATCCTGCAAACTGTAGAAGGCCTTCTGAGAAAAGCAGTGGCTGGAGCATGGTTTATTTTATTTACTTTAGAGCAGGTCTGAGTTTGCAGGCACTCAGAGGAGTTGTGCATACTTGAGTATAACACCCAGTTTCATGGACAGCATATTGACAGTGTGATTTCATTCCTTTTCCAAAGTCTTAGAAATCTTCTGTGATCTTTTGTAGTTTAATTCCTGATACAATTTTTTGTCTTGTTGCCACTTGCATGTAATGATTTAATGCTCTTTTATGCAGGTTAAGATGAGTCAAAAAAAGGAAACTACATTGTCAATTCTGTTCACACCATTCAAGTAAGTGTCTGTAAAAACTATCTATATTTTACCTGATTGTTTGTCTTACCACTTGCTTTGGTATTTCAGTGAGCTGCAACAACACATTCAGTCTCTTAGGTCTTTTTTAGATGGTAGCATTTATCTGACTGAAACTTTGCACTAGAACTCTAAGCAATTAACTGCTTCTTCTCACCAGAACTTTAAGATAGATTTATGTTTTTAAATCTATTCCTTACATTTTATTTTCCATTAAGGGTTATTTGTCTAAGCTTTTTTTGACACTATAGCTATATAAATTGCACTGATTTTTTTTCTTGCTATGGTTTTTTCAGCATTCTTTGGGAGATACTAGTCCCTATAGGGTCAGGAAGGCCAATCTGTTAATTTTTATATATATATATATATATATATACAAAAGTTGAACTAAGAATTGTCTCTTCTGTGATTTAAATGCTAATGAAGAATAAATAAAATGCATTGCATCCAGAAAAGAACCTTACAATGTTTAGCATTTGTGTTATGTAGTCTTAGTGTTTCCAGGACTGTGAAGGAGTCTTTGTAGTGATTTGTGTATCTGGGAACTCTGTTCTAGTGTATGGAACAGTTACTGCTCCCCTCACCCTTCTGTCTTATCTAATTAAAGCTGCTTTTTCATTTTCCTTTCTTCTGTAAAGGTTTTTAAAAGCTTTGCCATGGGTGTATGTGATAGTGTTCAGTTCTGCTCGCAGTTTGTGGAGTGCTCCAAAAATGCCTTGTCACCAAGAGCAGCTGTTTTCCTTTGGGAAATAGAGCAATGTTAATTAAGATCTTTAAATCATAGCAGCAGTGAAACGTACTTGAGTTGCTTCCTGTGAAGTATGTTTATTGTTAAAGATGATTGCTGCCTGTCTGAACAGACAATTGCGGTGTTATTTTATACCTCTAGCTCCTTCAAAGGGAAAGGTTCAAGACAGTCCGTGAGACAGAAGTCAAGATAATCTTGGGCACATAATGAATCCTTTAGAACAAATTCTGAATAAGAATGACAGCTGCATTATCAAGGAATTTACTCATCTGTATGAAATAAAATGCCCATATGGAAAGGATGGACAGTCCTCTTTGATAAATGACTATCAGTTTGATTTTGCAGCTCTTTCAATTTTACCTTTCCTTGAGAAATGAGACTGAGTCTATAAAATAGGATGTGCTTTTCTTAATGCTATATTTATCTTTAAAGGATCTAAGTATTACCAATTGCTTTATGCATTGCTGTCTTTCCTGTTTTATGATATGTTGGATTGTTTTACATAGAAATGCCAGACATTTATCACTTTGAAAATGCAACTAAAACTTGGTATAAACATATTGTTACTTTGTTATGGTCCACTGCAAAAATAAGTTTATTTTCTTTAGATACTCTACAATTTTTTCTGAATCAAAATTTGGATTAATAGTTGTTCCAGGAAAGGTTTTTATTTGACACCAAAATAATTCCTTGGATGTTTGAATGTCATGGATGGAGTGATGCACCTCGCTCATCAGAGAGAAGTAATAACTGTTTCACAATGTTTGATAGTAAATGCAACAGTGGTTAGCAAGATTTAGTGACAAGGTACACTTGATTATTTACTGCATAGAGGATGGGTCAGAAAAAGCTGTCATGGAGACCTTCCTGTTGAGTTGTGAGATTCAGAGAAGACCCCCTTACATTCTAACCTCCTTCTCAGAGGGAGTTTAGATGCAGCTGGGTCCAGAATTAGTTCCAGACTTGGTCAGTGGTTTGTGTCTAAAGGATTATACCTGCACAAACACAACTTTGTGTTAGTTAGCTAAGATTCTAAGTTTGGCATGCTGTTAATCACTTGACAAGGGTCTGTTGTGGCAAGGCGTCTAGCAGCCTTGAGGAGCAGCCAGTGGGGGTGGGGGAGGCAGGGAATCCATTACCACAGTGAAATGCNAGCTGTTTTCCTTTGGGAAATAGAGCAATGTTAATTAAGATCTTTAAATCATAGCAGCAGTGAAACGTACTTGAGTTGCTTCCTGTGAAGTATGTTTATTGTTAAAGATGATTGCTGCCTGTCTGAACAGACAATTGCGGTGTTATTTTATACCTCTAGCTCCTTCAAAGGGAAAGGTTCAAGACAGTCCGTGAGACAGAAGTCAAGATAATCTTGGGCACATAATGAATCCTTTAGAACAAATTCTGAATAAGAATGACAGCTGCATTATCAAGGAATTTACTCATCTGTATGAAATAAAATGCCCATATGGAAAGGATGGACAGTCCTCTTTGATAAATGACTATCAGTTTGATTTTGCAGCTCTTTCAATTTTACCTTTCCTTGAGAAATGAGACTGAGTCTATAAAATAGGATGTGCTTTTCTTAATGCTGTATTTATCTTTAAAGGATCTAAGTATTACCAATTGCTTTATGCATTGCTGTCTTTCCTGTTTTATGATATGTTGGATTGTTTTACATAGAAATGCCAGACATTTATCACTTTGAAAATGCAACTAAAACTTGGTATAAACATATTGTTACTTTGTTATGGTCCACTGCAAAAATAAGTTTATTTTCTTTAGATACTCTACAATTTTTTCTGAATCAAAATTTGGATTAATAGTTGTTCCAGGAAAGGTTTTTATTTGACACCAAAATAATTCCTTGGATGTTTGAATGTCATGGATGGAGTGATGCACCTCGCTCATCAGAGAGAAGTAATAACTGTTTCACAATGTTTGATAGTAAATGCAACAGTGGTTAGCAAGATTTAGTGACAAGGTACACTTGATTATTTACTGCATAGAGGATGGGTCAGAAAAAGCTGTCATGGAGACCTTCCTGTTGAGTTGTGAGATTCAGAGAAGACCCCCTTACATTCTAACCTCCTTCTCAGAGGGAGTTTAGATGCAGCTGGGTCCAGAATTAGTTCCAGACTTGGTCAGTGGTTTGTGTCTAAAGGATTATACCTGCACAAACACAACTTTGTGTTAGTTAGCTAAGATTCTAAGTTTGGCATGCTGTTAATCACTTGACAAGGGTCTGTTGTGGCAAGGCGTCTAGCAGCCTTGAGGAGCAGCCAGTGGGGGTGGGGGAGGCAGGGAATCCATTACCACAGTGAAATGCCTTACAGGAATGTTGTGGGGGTGAAGACTTTCTGAGTTGCTTCAAGATGATGCTGTTTATTCATTCTAGGAAAACAGAAAAAGACTCATACCACGGATGGTCACACACTAATGTAAATACTCACCCACAGTGTGCTGGGAGTAGTTTGGCCATGTTCTCATTAGTCTTCACAGCTCTCTTTGGCTTTCAAAACTTGGCTCATGTCTGGGAAGCTACCAAGGGGTCTTGTCCAACCTCTTACTAATAGTTGGGATGAAGTGGTTGAACACAAACTTATTTTTAAACAGAGGAGTAACTTCCTAGTGCTCCAGCTTGCAGGAACCAAAGGAAGCCTGAAGGTAGTTTTAGGCATGACCTGTCTATAGATCCATCCCCCCTTTCACATTCAGATGACTGAATGTGTGTGCAGTGAACACAAGCCTGAACTTCAGCTGCAGGTGCATGATCTGATGCATTAGTATAAGGCAAACCAGATCTGTTCTTCATACAAATTATGCTTGAATCTGAATGAGATAGAGAGGGAAAAGCATGCATCCCCTTCTGCTGTCTTTGCTGAGACACTTTTTTGGTGGTAGATAAAAGGGTGTAGAAGGGTATGGTTACTTTTTCAGGAGACGTTAAAAATGCAAAGGTGGGAACACCTACCTCCTGTCTGGAGACCTACCCCTGTCTGGTGTGCTTTGCTATGTTTCAGAGTCATTGATAACTGTAAGGAGGTTGTGTTTCTGCAGAGCTGTATGCTGTTGGGAGTTGTCAGCCCAGGTTTAATGTCAGGTTTCACCTCTGATCTGTATTAACCTATGGTTGACTTTACCTGCTGCTGCAGCTGAGCACAGGGCTGTGCCGTGTGTCTGCACTGCTGTCCTTTCATTCAGACACAAATAACTTCTTCTTCCTCATTTTCAGTTGCTGTACAAAGGAGTTATACTCTTTCTTAATCCTTCTAGTGAAATATGAAATATGTAACTTGAAGCTCAGAAAGTGTGTGCTTCAGCATATAATGCTTTTTTTCCCTCACAGTTTATTGGAGGTTAGTGAAGTGTAATTCATGTCTGAAGTGCTTTGGAATCATGGAGTTATGTAGAAAATTTTGAATACTTTGTTTGTGACTATTACAGATTTTGTGTTATTTCAGCAACTTGGTGACCTGAAAATGAACAAACATATCTCTAAGAACCGAATTTCTTAAATTATTTAAAGATGTAGTTGAATAAAGTCTGTATAATAGAAATGTAGATATGAGCTCCAGAAGAAATCTGAGTTTAGAATTTCAGATTGAGACATTCTGGTTTTAGAGGTGCAAGTACTAACGAATATGTAGTTTTCAGAGCAGGGGAGAGGATATATTCACAAACAATGTGTTCTGTAGAAATTGCAACTTAACAGCAACTTAACCCGGACTTAATTTTTTCAGTCAGAAATAGTATTAAAATGTTTGTTTTGATATTCTGAGGGAAAAATCCTGTTTTCTAGTTTGATTTTCAGGTGTTTTATTACTAAGTGAGTAGAAAACTGTTCATGACCTTCTGCTGCAACAACTCAAAAATTAGTGTTTGAGTTGTATGTTGAATATATTGCACCAAAAGCATTAAGCTAGTATACACATACATATTTATGGACAAAATAAGCCTATTTTGAAAGTGTTGGCAACAGAGGAAGAATATTGAATTGATATAAAGCTTCTGATTTCCACAGGGAATCTCATCCCTAGCAGAACTGTGGCTGGGACAGTGGACAGGAAATGAAGGAGTCCAGTAGATATGTGCCCTTTCCTACTTGGATCTAAATTGCATCTCTCTCTGAAATCCATCTGTCAGGTGTATAATGATGAGAAGGAGAATGGAGCTGATCATTGTGTTATGTGATAGAAACTTCAGTAGTGTCTACTTGACAGACTTGAGGTGGGTTAGAGTTTGGATAGCTCTGTCTATTAATAAGGATGTGTCTGGCTGCCAGTAATGCCATTTTTGCTTTATCAAAGTACCTTCATCAAAGAACAAATCTGGGTAGAAGTGTATCTTGAAGCTACTTGTAAAACTGTTGAGAATATATTTCAAAAACTCAGGTCCAATTCTATTTTTTATTCTAATTTATTCTGCAAGGCAAGATACAGTATCACTTCCTGATACTGAATACTTACCTGCAGTTCTAGTTGGATATATGAAAGAAGTTACTATCTGAAATTTGTTTCCTTCCCACTTCCTTTCTCTCCCTACCCTTTTTTTCCGTCTACAAAAGACATATTTTCAAAAGCCATTTGCTTAGCAAAATCAGAGGCTTTTCTCAGAATTCTGAGAAGAAAAGCACAATGCTTTGACCTTTATGTGTAAGAAAAGGAGGTGCCAAGATACCAGATGCTTTGAAGGAAGTGAGAGGACAAATCTGAAGACTGCTGACGGAGGAAAACTGATGTCCAGGATAGTGAACTATCTTAGCTTTCTGACCATTTGATGTACCTTAGGGCAACTGCCAAGCTGGCACAGCTCAAAGATGAGTGTGCCAAGGGGCCAGATGCTACTGTTGCAAAATCATTCCCAAAGTTGGCATCTCTGGCCTGTGGAAGAAATCCTACAAGAAGTGTCAGAAGGACAGGGTGGTGTGGTGAGTAAACGGTGCATCAGTTTTACCCTAAAATCTGTGTAACCAATTAGTGCAATTTTATTGTCCCAACAGGTACAAGAGATTTAATATAATAAATTACACAAAAGCACAGGAGTCCTTTTGCATAGTCCTGGTGTATCCAATGATTTCAGGGATGGCTGTGCTTCCAGCTGGTCAGGTTCTGGTGCCTCACAGTAAGATGGCAGGAGCAGTAGTCTAAGAACCACCATACAGAAAAAAATCCAAGAGATAAACAGCTAAAATATAATCAGTGCTTGCTTACCACTAGCTGTGCTTTTTTATTGAATGTCTTGAAGTTTTTATTGATAATGGTTGGGGTTTTTTTAGTAGGAAGTAGAAACTTGACTTTAAATAAAATACTTGAGTTATCTTCTCATATATGAAAAATCCCACACCACCTTATGCTGCATTTTTAAAGTAACCTAATTGTCTGAATACTACATATTAATCCTACCAAATAATTATTTTTGTGTGCATAATCAAGTTATAACTTGCATATTTATATAGACAGTCACTGCATTTTTAAAGTGCAGTGTACATTTATTAAATAAAAATGTACTTCTCACCATATAAAAATGGAACTCTTCCTTTGTTCTATCCTCTAGTATGAATGGAGATATAACTCCCTTAAACATTTGTATGGACTTGGTGCGAGGAAGTGTCAATCATGTAGAAGCTGAGTCTTTCCACATAATTGCCCATTATGTATTTTGTCAGTGATAGAAAAGAAAATAGAGTGTAGAATGTCTTTGAAGATTACAGAAACTTCAAAAAACTGCCATGTGCACAAATACTTCTCTTTTCTTCCTTTCTGTGATGACTGGAGATACAGTACTACATTGTTCCCTCTGTCTGATGGCCTTTCAAAACTTAATAGATATTCCCACAAAATTGACATTTGGATCAAAGTGAAGCAAGTGATTTCTTTTCCACCATTGAGCAAGGCAGGGTTCCTTAAGATGTCAGTACATCCTTTGAAACACACTATTCTTGTTTTGTTTAAATAAATTACTTTTATTTAAATAACTGGTAATATGTAAGATATTTGTGATACATGTGATAATGCTTGCAAGAGCAAACATTAAGCATTGAATGCCAAGAGGAAAGGGTGAAAATATTGCAGTAGGGAAGGATAGTCTAATTGTGATTATTCTCCCTGCATGTTTGTTGGAATGCTTTGTGTCTTCAGAGGACCTTTTATTTAGCAGAAGCACTGATTTATCTGCAGAGATTTCAGCCTCTTCATCCTGTGGTCAAGAATGAAGGACCAGCAGCTTCTATCAATTCCAAGTAAACCCTGTAAAGGCAGCCAGCCTTTTCCTTTCTCCACTTTGTCCCCATTGTGTTATCAGGTGTGAATCTAGGCATAAGGCTGCTGCTGGGACTGCTGGTACGGGCCAGCCAGTGTGGGCACCTTTAGCCTGCTGGTGTCAGGAGGCAGACTGGCAGCCCTCTCCCCTCCACCCTTGGCTTTAAGGACATGTGTATATACATCAAAAAATAGAACTGCAGTGCTGTAGAGACAAAGTGCTCAAATGAAAAAAATGGCTTTGTATTATTTTTTACGAAAAGCCCTCCTGTTTAAATAGTTAAGATATTATCTCTTCAGGGAGAAATCAATGCCTGTTCTTTGGCAAAAATGTCAGCTTCTCTCTCACTGAATGGGCCATGTCTGAAGCACACTGCTGCTCAGGGAGAATGCAATCCTCTTAGAAGGCAGACATCCTGCTGGTCTTGAGTTTCAGCAGTGCACTCGGGAGCTTTTAGTTTGTACATGAAAAGCTGGCTGGCAGCGGCTTCTGCGCAGGAGGACTGGATGTAATTGGATTTACTAGGAAGTAGGAAGTAGGTAAGGTCTTTAGAAGGAGCTAAAAGGCTGGTGTATAAGATAAAATATCACAAGATTAATGTATATTTCTCTATTTCCTTGTATTATAAATCCTTTTGGCCTTTTTGTGTAACTTGTGAGGCTTTGTGCAATGAGGGTGAGGGAGGATTTACAGCAGGTGGTAGGAGGGGATGGACAGAGAATGCTCTGCTCTGGGGCATGAGGTAAGGAGCAGAGTACAGGCTCTGTCTGGATCCCAGTAAAAAAGCCCAATAACAAATAGCTTAATAAAATAGCTGTTTTAATAATAGAAAATGAATGGAAGAAAACAGATAGCAAGTAAATTGTATGTCCCTTGAGATGCTGGGCACCCTGTGTTTGTGGAGCATGGGATCAGTTTTCTGGTGGTGCCACACAGATGCTGGCTGTGGAGGCGTTCCCTTGTTTTGCTCATTCAAGCTGCTATATGATTTTCTATCAAGAAATCAACCCTGGTGATAATTTCAGACAGAAAGGAGGTTCACATGAGAACTTCTTGCAGCTCTTAAATACATGAGGATAGACAGGCAGTGTAATCCCTGTTATGGAGTGGGAATTGCCTGCAGACTCCTCTGTTCCTACCAGCTGACTGGGTCTGTCCCTTGGCCAAGGTATTTGGGCACCACAGGCCTTCACAGGGTATGTGGATCGTTGACTCCTTGATGTTCAATGTTCTCCTGGTTAGGATTGGTGTCCCAGGTATGGTTAGGTATGGTGGTGTCCCAGCCATGTTTTGGTGGCCATGGGGCCCTGCTAGTAGGTACTTGCCCAGCACAGCACAAGCTGCCTGCTCTGGATGCAGCTGCTTGAAAAATGGTCACTAGGGTTTAGGATGGGCATGTAGGATTGTGGAGCAGAAGAGGAGCTGTGGTATAGCACTACGTAGCCACAACACTGCAGATACCTAGATCCAGCTCATTGTCATAAATTGTACATAAGTCATTGACATAAAACATCATGTATCTTGCAGAAGTGAGGACTCATTTGCAGCATTGGCAGGGTGTTGTTATGTACAGTCAGCACATATCCCTCCCCTGTAGTACTAAAATAGAAGAGACTTTAAAAATGGTGCCTTTCTTCTCCTTCAAGGATTTTCCACCTTCCCTGAAAAGCAGTTTCCCTTTCCAAGGCTGTGGCGTCGTGTCCTGCTATGGCTTTCTGGACAAACCCCCTGCCCCTGGAAGATCTCTGCATCCAGCTTCTCAGTTCTGCTTTAAGGGGGTCACAGGGACAGTTTTGGAGTGTGGTCTCCTCCCTTCTGGCCTCTGGTTCTCTGAAGCTCTTGCCATGGTAGTTTATATGCAAAATATGCTATGTGCAGCCCAGTTACCTTAATTGCTTTTCTGTTCAGTGAATTGGCAGCTGGCAGTTTAGTTGTCAGCTCCTTTTTCTCTCATCTTTGTTATCTAAGAGATTTACATAAATATCCTAGGGCACTATGCTGTTGAATATGCTACATTAGGGATTCTGATTTGTGAATATTAAAGGCTATTTTAATTCCTGAGACTTGACAGGCCAGGGTTAGAGCATTAGCAGTCAGACCATTTCCTGCGGCTTCACTGATGTCCCTCTGTCCTCCTCTGCATGTTTGTGAAGCTGATGAATACAAAAGCATAGATGTACTGACAAATATACATTTTGTTACCTTTGGCCTGTGGAAGTGTGTGTGTCCTTTCATTTCATTATGCTTTAAAGAACAAAAGCTCAGAACTTAAAAACCGGAGCCTCTTATTGACTTTCATAATCCTTTTCTTTCTTTTGCGGTTCCAGCAGTGCTTTTTAATGCTTTTTAAAAGAAAAAGGATAACTGAGTTGCAAAGATAACTTACTACAACCCTACAACTAGACTACCTAACTAAAAATTTAACACAGTAGTCAGAAAATCCAGAAATACAAATAGCCACTTGAAATTTAGACCCTCCAAAACTGGAAGTCCTGGCAGTGGAACAGCAGGAACAAAGATTAAGTTGGGAAAGGGAATACTGTGGGTTCTGGGCTTTTTGAAGCTGTAATAAACCCTTTAGTGTAGGTTTATGTAGAGCACATTTTCTTTTAAAAAGCATAACTTTAGTATACTAAAACTATGGCTGTAATTTTAAAAATCTGTAATCAATATGCATCTTCTAATGATGAAAATTAAGTTTTTTAGGACTTGCCTCTTTTAGCAGCTTACCTGAAAATATTTTAGTAAACAAGTAAAATTAAGGCCATCTAAACAGATTAAGGATCACTGAGTTACCCATCAAGTTGTTTAATCTTTGAAGCTTCATTCTTTGATCAAAATGAAAATGTATGCAAAAGATTGTCTCTTTATCTCATAGGATGTGCTTTCAGTCTGTCTTTGGCAGATACTGTAAAACAGTTCTTTTTTCTGAAAAGGCACATCTAAAGAACTGGAATCGAACGCATTTTGAAAATGAGAAAAAATTGGCTTCTGGCCATTAAAATTTATGTAAATAGGTAATTTGGTGAGGTCCATAGAACTGTAATAGCTTTCTTTTTCCTGATCATTGCCCCAGGTAACATCATGTACTCTGTATTCCACAGCAAGTGCAAAAGAAAGGAAACATCATGGTTCCAGACTTTGATTTTTGAAATATT
Organism: Ploceus nigricollis; assembly: GCA_013399945.1. Lineage (NCBI taxonomy): Eukaryota > Metazoa > Chordata > Aves > Passeriformes > Ploceidae > Ploceus > Ploceus nigricollis. Next base: position 790,435 of record VXBC01005393.1, read on the forward strand.
TATTTGGTCAATTTTTTTCACATTTTGTTGAATGAACTCAAGTCTTTGCACCACTTGCCATTCATTGTCTTTGTGATTGTTCTCTGCTGTTGATGAAGTGGGAAGGTTTTCTCTTGTGCATTTTATTCTGCTCCTACAAGACTGTGCACAGTACTTTGAAAAGTAAACAAGAAACAGGAGAATGACAAAGTTGGGTTCATTTGTGATTGCACTGTCACCAATATTAAGTCTCTGCACTCATGGGTTGCTAACTGGAGTGAATTTGTTGTAGAACAGAAATAAGTGTGCAATCATGTTTCTGCCACATTAATAGTGTTGAATGCAGACAGATCTGTGTCTCTGTTCTTCCATAACCCACCTGATGCTTTCTCAGGTACCATCCTGTTGTGCACTGGGAATGTTTGAAGGCAGCCCTCATGGGAGATTGCATTTTTGAAGCCTGCTGTTGCACTGGCTCAGTTGCTTTTGAGTAGCAGCCTTGCAAAAACATCAGGCCAGTCTTCCACCTGCGTTTTCCAGATGACATTTTTCCAGCAGTGGATCAAATTATTGCTTTGAGGATCAAAGCAGTAATAGTGGGTCCTGTAAGTACTGTTTCAGCTGCTTGCAGAACTGCTGGAGTGGAAGGCATCTCTGCTCTATAGTATGGCCCTCTCACAGAGGGGTGTGTGGCAACAGTTTGAAGATACTCAGCTGATTGTGTTGCTGGCAATTTTCTCCCATGGGGAGAGAGCAGAGAGTCACTCTGGCACCTGCCCCCTGCAGTGTCTGGATGGCAGAGGCCTTGGATGCTCTGCAGGGTGGGTGGTGCCCATAGAGATGGGCAACTTTATCCTGGGTGATTTATTTCAGGTTGCAAGTTACTCAGGTACCAGGGATCTTCTTTCTGGGGAAGAGGACAAGAACCTGTAATTATTCAGCATTTTGGCAGATGTTGTTGGAATTGTTTGGACAGTGTCAGTCTGATGGCTCTTTTGCTGCTAACAATTCTGGAGTTAGAAATTTCATAGCAAAGCATGTGAGAAGCTTTGCTTTATGTGGTGTTCAAAAGAAGGTTACCTATACAAAATCCTATCATGCTATATTTAAATGGCCTTGCTCCATCATGGGGTTGTCACAGGGATCTAGGGATACGTGTCCATATCTGTTAGCTTTTTAGTTTTGCATCAAGAGGAGCAGGTGCTTTCCTCCCCATCTCCCAAACAGCTAGTATGAAAAATTTAGAAGACTGCTGAACAACTGCTTCTAATTTGCTGCTGGATAAGGGTCATAGAAATGTGATCACTGTGTCTTTTGCAAATCTTGCCACTCTCAAAGAGTTGTAGAATGTACAGTATTTTCTTTTTTTCTCATGGGGTGAATGAAAAGGCAGTGATAGAAGGGTGTATATATATGCATGAGCTGACATAGTCAGGTGCATGGGGTTTGTGAGTATGTGTAGGTAAGCAGCTGAAATGAATTTGTTTTCATCTGACAATGAGCTAGGCAAAGATCTCAGTCTTTGTATATTTCATCTACAGGTCTGTGGTGCTTCCTTGACTTTCATTATTAAATCTGCAGCATTTTAAGTGTTCAACTAATACAGACAGGAAGGGGTTACTTTTTATAGCAGACTTCTGGAAAATTTACTGTGCAATAAAATTACCATAAATCTTTACTCAAATAACCAGGCATAACAAAATTAACAAACTAGCAGTGATGGATACAGATGTATTTGCAAGGCATCTCCTTCTGTTGAGATCTTTTATTTCCTGATTTGTCTGCAGCATGCTACCTATGCTGTTGGGGATGGTAATTTCTGTAGTGTGATGATAGAAAAGACTCCTCGGCCAAAGAGAGATCCCTTTGACATTGCTATGGTGAATGTACTTCATCACAGTCTTGTTGTGAATTGCTGTCAAATAGCTTAGCTTATATGAAGCATGAATGATGTGATGGAAAGATTAATTTTGTCAGGTATACCTATGACAAGGATAACTAACATCTCAGAAGGGAGAGTTTACAAGTACTTGCATGATTAGCCCAATCATCTTGTTTCATAATTAATTATGTTTATTCATGGATGAAGCTGTGATTTCTCTGTGGAACCAGGAAGTTAATTTCTCATAGCCATAACAAAAAATAATATTACTCTTCCCAGACCACCATAATTTTCTGTGAAGAATGTAATCTGAAGTCTTCAGAATCCTGATGGTCTTGTGAACGCATGTGTGTTTATAATCTATGTGATCACGGAGTTCTTGTTTTTTCTTTCAAGCTAAATCTCTAAGTATTACGCTTTTCAGTGCGTGTGTTTTGCAATTTAAGAAAAGATGGACAAATTTTAAGAAAAGGAGGACGGAGTTGAGTCCACTGACTGAATTCTCTTTGTGTGTGCCTCTTAATAGGACAGGTGTTTTAGTGTTATGGAAAAGGCTCTCAGATTTTACGAGGCAAGACTGTTCATCTTGAATTTGTTAGAATTGGATTTTGATGGTAGATAGCTGGCAAGAGCATGTACACATACACCCTAGTTTTCCTTCTAGAGTTGAGAATCCTTCTAATAATGATCAGTAAATGCATTTCATTACTATTAATATTAATTGCATGGATGTGTGTATTAAGTGACCTTAAGAATACATTGACATTTGCTAGTGCCTCTGGGATGCTGTATAGTAGAACACAGGGGGAAACTCTGATCAGTTTATTATTTCCTAGCACTGTCTTCTGCTGGAGACCTTTAAAATAGTTTAAGTTAAAATCAAGTGGTGCTATGAACAGTTCAAGCTTTAACTTCTCAGATTTAAATCTTCCTTGTGGTTTTGGTTTTTGATAAGTCTTGCAGATTTTATAGAACTACCATTTCTAAAGTCCATGGGTTTTTTAATAGGCAACTTTCCACTTCTGTTCATGGCTCATCTTTGTCTCTCTATGCTTTCTGCTACATCTAGATTTCTTTTAAATCTCTCATCTATTTTGTCAGCTTCAGGAAGTGAATCAGTGTCCTCAATGGATGATAAATTGCTTATGGTGAACTATGCCCATTCTTGAATTGAGGGATTATCAGCATATTTGGTAACCTTTTTAGACTGGTATAAAATACAGAAATTCTTTAATCACTTCTTTGCTTTTTGTTTAAGACAGAGATAAAAAATATCTTAAGATAATTATCATTCCTTGCATTTTCATAGTTATATATGAATAGTCCTTAGTTTCTGGTGAAATTCATAAATTTTACAAAAACAATTGTTAGACAATTGTAAATTCAACCTCTTGAAAATTATATATATGGAAGTAAGGTAATAGGTGTGTTACAATGTTAGCTATTGAAAATTAACAATGTATCTGCCAATGGTAACCCAATTTGACAAAATAATTGCTTTCAGTGTTTGACTTGCTCAAAATTTTACTGTTTGAAAACCCCATTTATTCTGTTAGACCATTCATGTATAGAGATCCTAGGTGCTGTCCTCTAAGAAGAAATAGGTGAAGACTATTGTTCATTAATAATATAATGATTCAGTGAGAATAAAAAGATAATAAGTGGGTTATAGCTAAATGACTAAAGATATGAAATAAAATATGATTTTGGCTTGAAGAAATTTGCATTGAATATGACAAGCATACAATTCATGGAAAACAGTATGTGTAAAACAATAAAAATAAGACAGGGGACATACGAACATCTTGAATGTGTTTAAGTCCTAAATAAAGCTTATGAATATTTATTCCAGATTTTTTTTTAAATCATTACCTAAAAGCTATCTTTTTTTTTAATCTCCTCCTATTTTTTTCCCCTCCTATTTTTCCTCCTTCTGTTATTACATGTGGTGAAACTCCCACCTTGAGTGGGTGTTTTGCTCCCTTTCTTTCCCCTACCAAACAACTTAGCAAAATTTGAAAGCCACAGATTTCCTTGAGGCAGTGCTTGGGGTCTGGTTTGCCTCCTTTAAGAATTGTTTCTAATTGTAGCCCTCAGCCTGTGGAGATGTAAGGTTGGCTTCCATAGAGACATATCATCAAGGTGCAGAAACAACCAACATTCACTTTACTATTTTTCAAGTCTGGTTTCTAAAATCCTCTGTTTTCCCCTCAAAGTTAAGGTGATCAAACTCTTACCATGACCTTGTGATTATCTTTTTCTCCCTTTTTCCTTTTCCATGGGATCTCTTTTTTCCTACTTGTTTATATATACCACCCTTCAATTCTTTTCTAGATTGGAAAGGGATAAACATTTTCTTAATACAGGTGCTACTCTACAGGTAATACTCTTCTCAAAAGTAAGATTAATTGCTGTTCTAATTATTCAGTGTTTTGGAAGATTCTTGCATGATACTGCTGTGCTCTGAACTTAATGAAATAGCATCAAAATATACCAGGATGTTACTACTAATAAAAATTGAGATTGTTCAGGCACAGAATACTTGCAATATACTTCATGGCTCAAAGGATGGTGTGTATGTATGCTGATGTATCTATTAAGTGCTGTATCAGCCTATTGACTAGGTTGTAGGCAAAAGTGATTAATGGCTGTTTGGGAGCTGCAGGAATGAGCATTTCCATGCAGCAGCTGCATGAAATCAAGACCTGCCCCCGTGGTTCAGCTGAGTGACCGCATGGGCAGCTGCTGCTGATTTAAATGGTGGGAGTGACCTAGTTTGGCACTGCCTGAAACATGAGGTTGGCGGGCGTGAATGAGGCATGTAAAGGAGCAGGAGAGAGGCAGACAGGCATGCAACTGGGCTATCTTGTGCTGTGGATGCTGCGAGCTGATGCTGTGCCACTGCCATATTCTGGAAGGTGTGAAGGAAACTGCTGTATGAATTCCCTGGTTGTCAGAGAGCTGGTGGTTTGTCTGTGGTGCCAAGAGCAACAGGGATTGTGTTGTGGCTTATAACTTATCCAATGTAAGCCTGGGATTCTCAGACCTGCTGCTGTCCCTAAATGTGGAAAGAAAATGGTAGAGGAGAAACAGCTCCTTCTCCCTTCATTTGGTGGAGTTTGGTTGACTAGCTTGTTTGTCCTGGTTACTGCTTTCTGTAAGGGAAGAATGGTACCAGTTGTTTAGGTTGATGATCAGATTCATTAAAATCAAAGAGATTTCTATCACTGACCTCAGTGTAGCCAGGTAACTGTGTTATCCCTTGCTCTGGGGACTCAGCTAATAGCTTCTTGAGTAACAGGAGACACGGTCATACTTTTCAAAGAGAAGATGGTTAGGCATCATCTACTGTTAACATGGAACGTGAGCAAATCATTCAATGCTGTCTTATCAACTGCTTACAGCCATATTCAAATCAATTAAATTGCTTAATTTTTCTATGTGCCATGCTTCCTGTCCAGAGCAATGGTCAATAATCACAAGGGAGATAATTCTCAGCACTATTAGATGGGATCAGCTACGTGAAAGAAATGTCTATTAATGCAGCAATTTTGAGATAAGTTAAAAAGCAGCTGTGTTGACACATGTGAAGATGAATGCAGAGGAATTGATTAGTCTCAATTACCTAATTGCTTCTAATGAAGTTCAGAATATTTTGGTTTCATTACAAAATAATTATTTTAATTGCAAAGTTAATTTTTTCTGCTCATAAAAAGGAGAAATGTTAATATCTCTTTATATTGTTGTGCAGACCACTTTCTGCTTCTGAACAGATCAACATGTTAAAAAAAATAAGACTATATATTGAGCAGCAGAAGTACGATGAAGCGGTAAGTCTGTTTTTGCTATATGTAAATATTTTTTTTCTTTACCTGAGAAATAAAACTTTTTCCCTTCCTTATGATACACATCTCATTAACTCAAAACCCCACTGCAAGTCTTCAAAATTTTACATTTTGATACCAATTCTAATAAATAATACTGACTTGCTGTATTTTTTCTCATGCTACTTAAACTGTTTGTTACTATTTCATAGTATAATGACACACAATGTGTGTTTTTATTTTCCGCACTAGAAAAGGGTAAATTGAGAGGTAAACTGAGGAATGTAGTTCATGCTTGCACTACTTAGACTGCTAGTTGCATGAAAAAAAGTGTGGTATCTTGCTCCATCATAGATCCTGCTTTACCTGATCCTTTACCTGAGACCAGCTGTGCTTGGTTTTACTTTCACATTTCAGTGTGTAAAACTGGGAGCCATACATGGAATTATGCTTCTCAGTTCTAGTATTACTTTCCTAAGCATTCGCTAACACTCTCTGTGTGATGGGATACTTGATGGGTGCAGTTCACCAATGCTTGTATTCTGATGTTCACAGAAAGGTTTTTTTTCTTTTTGGTTTCCTAATACTTCTACTTAGCTGTCACGTTTACTGATAGGAGACATTTTATACATTTCAGGAGTAGAACTTGTGATTTTGTATTGTTGCTTATATGTAAATTTTACTCTTTGTTTGTTTGAGTGCTCCAGGTGTTCAAGTTCACTCTTGATCACTCACACATCAGACCTGTGCTTGTGTCTTGGTTATCCTCAGCATCCTGTATTGCAATGCAGAAAGGTTCTTCCATTCCCAGAACCTGGGGCGTGGATGATTGTTTGTCTGAATCTTGCAACTCTTTGCATAGCAAATATGCACTCATAAATGTATAGAATAGATGTCTTTTGGGGTGAGTTTGCCCACTGGCAGACTTGTGATCTCTTCAGTGGTTGCAATACCTTTTCCTGGGTTTGTTGTTATGGAATCCAACTGGATACCTGCACATATAAAAAAGCTTTGTTGTGTATGTTCACCTTGTTACTGTACTCTTCCAAATCACACAGATGAGCTTCCCATCTTTGGGTAAATCACAGCACACCCAAATGGCATGGGGGGGAAAAACCCATGGTCTTTATCATGGTATCTCCCCAGTGGTGGTATTGAGTGAGGGGACCTGTGATTAGACTGGGTACAACCCTTCTTGTTTCCAAATGATTTATGTCCTGAGAGCTACAAGCAGCTGCTCTGTAAATGCATCTGGGACTCCAGTTTAGTCTCTGAATTCACTGCTGGTGCTTGCAGTATCAGGTACTACTGAAGTGGAGGACATCAAAACCCAGGCAGGGAATACTTCAGGCTGTGGAGAGTGACCATGTTTCAGCTGCATCCATAATCCTTCCCTTGTGTAAATGTGCCTTCAGGAGCACATGTCTTTTTTTTAAGGGGGTAACTTACACTGGAATATGTACAGTTCAATGCTGGTGGGAAAACCAAATGGCATGCTTGGTAGTAGGTGGTGTTTAAGGTATCTGTGTGGCATTCACCTTCTAACCACTGTTGTGGCCAGGGAGGATGGTGATGGAGCCAGGTGATGGTTGACTCGATATCCAGCAGGAGTCCCAAGCAGTGTGCACTCCAGCAGTTGGTGCTGGCCAAAACACTGTCCCTGAGCATGGAGAGGACACATGTGCCAGGAGTGGTGGAGCTGCTTGAGCTCCACTTGCTGTCAGTTAGGTTGATTTGTGGAATGAGGAGCTCACACTCTTCTAATATGTTATTTAAATGTTTTGTCTGCCTCCAGGTATCCCTGTGCAAAACCCTGATTAACCTTGCCTTGGAAGGCTTGTCTTACTACCACACGTATGACAGATTATTCCTGGGTCTGAGTATTGCAGTGAGTTTTGTGGGCTGGACAACTTATGTGATTTTGGTCATTATCAAGGCCCATACCAATTTGACCAAGACTGTCCCAGCTAATAAAGAGGTAGGTTGGAAGCATTCAATTTTTTTTTCTATCGGTTTTCAGTATTACATGCATGCTGTGCAGGATAAATTGAATACCTTATACTTCTTTTGACTTAATGTGGAAACTGGCAAGCAGTTGAGTTTTCCAGCTGCTGTAATCCTGTGTGGTGTTGCTGTTAAGTCCATTGATTAGGATCACTATTCCTAAGATGTGTAAGTCTGAGTGTGCAATACTATGCTTCTTCAGTTTTTCTTCGTACAGCTGTCCATTTGAGATGCTAATGCAAGTGTGAGAAAACATAGTGATTTAGAACTATTAAAGAGTCTGTCTTTAACCAGGTTTAGTTTTCCCAGGTTTAATTAACCAGGTTTAATTTTCAGTATTAACAGCACTCTGTTGTAATAATAATTGTTTGGAAGAATACAGATTTCAGGCTTCCAGTTTCATTGATGTTTCTTCACTGTAAGGCCAAAAAAAAACCCAGCATGTAAATCATCTTATTCCTGCCCTCTCTGGTAATTTTACATCTGTTCTCAGAAACTGTGCAGTCCATGGCATTTTTAAAATGTAGAGCCTGTTTTGATAGAAAGTGAGCTGTGGTTTCACAGAACAGTGTGCTCTCTTGCTCTTTGTGATTTGCAAGTGTGCAGAAGACATTGAAGATGAAGGAAGCTCTTTTTGACTAGATTATTACGGTTTGGTTTTTCACAAAGTATAAAATCCTAAGAATTTATTTTCAGTCATTCATCAGGAAAAGAGACACCTCAAAAAGGTGAATATGCAAAAAGCTAGCATTTCAGTAGAGAAGGGTTAAAGCATTTGTGGGGAGGGGAAATTCTCCCAAACTTCAATAATTTGTTTCAGAATAAAAGGAATTGTTTAATTTTGTCATGTGGGTGAGAATGAGCACTCACTTAACATCTTTACTGCCTTCAATATATTACTCTGAAAATATTCCTATCATGCTATCGTGAGATTTTTACTACTGGCTGAAATGAGATAGTCTTGACCTTTACTGAAAATGCTCAAACAAAATTAAAATGGAAAATATTCATAAGTGCTGTACTGCATGATTTAGTTGTTCTTTCATCAAATAACTGAGAGGAAATAATCCAGAATGCATGTTATGTGAGATACAAACAAAATAATTACAATAAATAGGCTGAGTTTCAGGCATATTAATAACTACATTAAGGAAAAATTTGCATTCTTAGTTGACATAGATTTTAATTTTGTATATTGATTTTACTCGTTGAAGACAAATTTTATGCTAGTGACACTGGCAGAAAAAATCGTAGATATCTTCTTTGTCTATAGAATTTATCTTTCTTCAGTTTTCATAAAAGGGCCTTTTCTGTAGAAACCTTTTTTAGTGTTCCTAAATACTTAGAGAATCACAATGTGAGGCTAAGGCTTCATATATGGAAGTTATTTGGTTTATAGCTTATATTGGAGCAACTTAAAGAAATTTGCTGAGTGACTAATCTACCATTGACAAATAGTCTCCTGCAAAGCACACCCTTATAAAATCATGAAGCCTCTGAGTAATGAAACTGCATATCCTGTATATATCATCTTTAAAAGTTTTTGGCTTCTTATGCTGTGTATGAAAAAACACTTTTTTTTTTCTTTTGATGTAGAATATTGTTTTGCCTAGCAAGAAGTATAACCTTTAAATTTATTTTAAATATTCACAGAATTGCAAATCTCATTTCCACTTTCAATGCATGACTGACTATATTGGACTCTATAGTATTTGTGTCACTATATGGAATAAAATGTTGATTGTGTGTGTTTACTCATTCAGTGATAAATTATACTGTGTGCATATCATATATATGCATATTCATTCTGTCTCTATGTCAGCAAATGTAAAATTTAAAACTAATAAAACAAAATTGCCCTAGGTCAGCTTTCTATATGACATACCTTTTCTTAGTCTAATGGTATATCTTAGCAGAAGTTCTATTTTAAAAATAATTTAGAACTTGCATTTGCTGTCATTTTAGATCAAGGCAGTTGTACATCAGTTACAGGGAAGGGGAGCCAGAAAAGATGTTAATCCATCTAGGTGAACTGTGAGCTGCTTGTCTCTTCTTCTCAGCATATTTAACACAGTTGTGTATCTGTCTACCTAACTCTTTCAAAAAACTAGTATTTGTGCAGAAGAAAACAGTGTCTGTCATTACCTACACTGAAGCTGCCTTTGCTATGTCAAGTTGTAACACATACAGATAAAATGGTTTATTTAAAACTTTTACATAATCTTCCCTTACCAGTAATTCTTCTGGTATTTGAATGTCCCTGAATAAGGAAGAACAGTTCAATGACCAGATAAAAGGCAGATGCAGAGTGGCTGTTTAATGTTTCTCTTTGCACAAACAAGGGATTTCTGCTGATGATTAAGGACTGACTGCCCATCTGAGATAACCCATTTAAAAATTTTCCTTCTCTCTTTGATGTTTCTCCTTAAGAGTATTCTCAGTCTGAGAATGTGTTTCTTTGAGTACATAATGTTCCAATCTTCTATCTATTTTTTCTAAGAAAAGCCCAAAGCAGTACCTGTAGGTTAAGATGAAATATCATAAGAGTTGTAGCTATGCCACCTTAGGGCCGTGCAACACTAGTCCTCTGTTGTATTCTGAAGTGGTGGGTTCTTTGAGGAGGGAAGTCTCTCCTGTGGAAGTTTGGTCACAAGCCTCCTTTTGTTCCTAGATCCTGAATAGTAGTGGGGTTTTTTCTGGTAGGAGTTAATGCTTAATATTTAAATTTAATTAGTTGTCTTACAAATGTCTCAAGCAGGAGGAGGAAATGTGCTGATGTAATTTTCATTAAATGCTTTGACTGTAAGGCTATGAACTTGAACTCAATGGGTTATATTCCAAGTCTGTTTCTAGAATCTAAGTTTGAGATTTCTTTTTCCCAAACTCCTTAGCATCTCTGGCTTCAGATGTATTCCAAATATCCATTGAACATAAATGACCTTGCATATATTGGGCTTCCAGACTGTACAAGTATGTCTTTTCCATGCAGATTTTACTGCAGGACCTTATGAAGAGATACATTTAGAATTAGATCTTCAAATCCTACTGTTGTTTTTTTTTAATCTGGTTGACAACTTTGTCTAGGGTTACATAGAGACACATGGCAGCTTGTGTGGCTGTGTTAAAATAGCATTTGTTTTACTGTGTAACTAACAAATGGAAAATAGAGTGTAATTTAAAACATTTTATTGCTGTTAAAAGAATGTTTGTCCAAACGTTTGTATTTCAGAAATCTACTGTTCTCTTCTATGGTTTTGCCTCTGCTGGAATGATAATAGCTTTTTTCCTGTTGATTCAAGCATGTCCTTGGACATACTATATATACTGTCTCTTGCCAGTGCCAGTATGGTATGCAGTTGTGAAAGAGTAAGTAAAGAATGCAATTTATTACTACTGTTTTATAAGACCAAGTCTGGACTTCCTTTTTGTAGAGAATTAAATTTTTCCCCTAAATCTGGGAGAAAACTTCCTTAAGTGTTTCCTGAGACATTCCAAAGGACTCTGGTTTATATTTCAGTTGACATAGTAAGTAGTGTCCAAACTGACTGATACAGTTGCCAATTCTAGAAGATCTCTTTTCTATTAGCAAAAATAAATTAAGCTATTTCCATGAAAACATAATTTTAGTACTCTTGCAACTGTTGTAAAAGAGTGCTAAAATCTTTGCGAATACCTGTAGCAGCTGACTTATTTTGCAAAATGATCCTGCAAAGTGTCAAGTCTGTGGAACACCAGCTACTTTTGGAGAACACATGCTAGTCATGTTGAGGAATATGCTCCCATACTGAAATATATTTGTCTTGTTTGGGTCTCCTTTTACTCCAGGCCTAAAAATACTTGTTATCTTCTGATTCCTTTTACTTTCCTGATCTACTGGCAATTTGTAGATACCAACTCAGTATTATTCAGAGAAAATGAGACCAACTGCAGTTAGATAATGAGCTGTCTCATAAAGCACAGGAAAAGCTAACAAGGAAGGTTTTTCTCTCTCGAAAGCTTCTGAATGTTTCATCAGTTATGACAGACATTAAGCAGAAGATAACCAAAAATATTCATATACTCAGAGTCATTTTGGGTAGTGAATAATCTGAAGCTTGTCCAAACAGTGGCGAAGATGTGCCAAATATGGGAGGAAAAAAGCTGGAGGATTTTATTGTAGATTTTCTATCAAGTAAAACTGGGCAGAAGGATCATCTGACCATCAGCCATGGGGTCTAGGCAAGACCAGCAATACCTATAACTTTTTTTCTGCTCTGACCCCATCCTTGCCCTGTAAAGGTAAGATGCTATATTATTTCTGTTTTTTTTTAATGAGTGTTTTCTTGTTCCATCATTTTGAACAGAATTCCTGTCATTCAAGACCTTGCCACAAATGTTTTGTCACTTCATATTGGTCAATTTATAGGATTCCTCTTGGTTTGTATACTGGGAATTGAAATACTAGTAAGTATTTGATCCTTATGTATCAACAGGGTATCTCATTTCTTGTATTCTACCTCTTTGAGGAATTAATGTGTTTGATTTTCAGTCCTCTCTTGGATTTTTTTTTAATTAGGTCTTCAGCTTTTTCTACCGCTCTGCACTTTCTGTTGGCCTTCTTGTCTTTGCTGGCTGGCCAGTGATCACACAGCTGTGGATTCAAGCTAAGGTATTGCATTGCTTTGGTGGACAGCTGGATTGCATCTTAGGAGGTTGGGAATGCTTTGGAATGCTGCTTTAGATTCTTACTCAGTTATGCTCTTTTTCCGATCTCTGTCATAAGCTGCATGTAGCAAAGCAAGGGAATTGAATATGATCTGGATAGATCTGTTACACAGGAGAAGTAATGAGTGCTTAAGAGTTTTGAGGTATCTGTGGGTTAGCTATCAGTTTTCTGTTGTTGATGACTAAAAAATGCTTGACTCAATCATATGAAATGCACATCATTTATCAGACTGTTGCAGTGACTATGGTGTTGATGTGTATGGTGAAAGTGTCACCGTTTAACTAATATTATCATTTATTAGAAAAAAATATTGAAGATAAGAGAAAGGCAGTTGTCAACTCGTTATTGTCTGCAATCAGCTGGGACACACTGTTCCTCAAAGGCAGCTTTCTGTATTGTTTTTCCTAGGAAAAAACCTCCACTTTCATGAAGCGGCACAATATTTAATTTAAGAGACATTTCTTCCATTAATTGATTCCAACATCTCTTATTTCAGGGGATACCAAAAACCTAGGGTTCTAGGATAGAGAAAAGGAGTCAAATTGCTAAGTGTTGCTCTCCAAGAACTGCCAAGATGGAGGCTTGTATTTTACAATTTTTTGTTCTAGTTGAGAAATCAAGTAACTTGACTTAAAGCCGGATATGAACAGATGATGTTTTGTAGCATGAATATGAATTTGACTTGAGCTTGAAAAATTTAAATGATACAGCTCTTAATATTTTTAGTTAAATAAAACACCTGGGATAGTTTTTTGATTTTTTTTTTTTCCTCCTAGCAAAGAGTTTCAAGAACTACTTAGATGATTATGGTGGCTAAATCAAATGGCACATAGATGCAAAGACTGGATAATGTTACCATATTCTCAGAGTATTCTCTCTCAATGTTGATTAATTAACTGCTGTAACCTTCTGAGGATATTAGTTTTATGCCTTCCTTCTAGAAGGCCAATTGTCACATTTCTGGTGCCTGCAATGTGTGAAGGCCACACTTTGAGGAAGTGCTTATAAGTGTAAACTTAGCTTTAATTATCATTGTCTTTGATGGGATTTTGACAGCTATATAAATGAAATTCTTTTCTGTATTAAATTGAAGTGCTGTAATACCAATGACCCCATGCTCTTTTTTTTTTAGTTAATCTTACTCCTGATGATTGGTGATGCAGGGTCTTTGCTTATGGGAGATGCTAGTAGCTGTTAGTAGTTCACTGAAGTATTTCTTTATGATTAGACAATTGTCTGTCCACATGACCTCCTTCTTCTTCTAGACAAAAGCATTGATCTGGACTCTCCTGTGTGTGCTCCTGGCAATATTTCCATTAATGCCTGTTGTAGGAAGAGAACCAAACATTCCTCTGGTGTAAGAATCTCATCTTGTTCTTTAAATTTTTTATTCCCTCTTTGATTCAAAATTTAGGCTGCCTTTTGGTATTTGTGAGGAATTGCATTATTGAAAGCTGCTGAGACAGGAGTTGAAATTCAGAGTTTAAATAACATGATTATAGGGATCTCAGTTATTCACTAATGAGAATGAGAATAGACTTTTAATTCTTTTGCCACATCCATTTGGTCTTTGTGTTATTCTGTAATTTCTTGTCAAGAGAAATATTTCTCACAATAGAAAAATTTTCACATTTTACAGAAAAATAAAGGAGATCATTAAAGGAGAAGCTTCAGTGGGGTGCAAATATGGTCAACAGCACTATCCTACACGAATAAGAATTTAGTCAAAAGCAATATACTTTTGACAGCATCTTTCAGAATTTGTCCAACCAATTTTGAATAATCTGTCTTTGAATAGCACTCTGTACCTAGTGAGATATTCAGGGAAATAAAACAGGATAGGCAGAGCTCTCTTCTTCCTCTATGTTTCCTGTGTCTCTTTTTTTTCCACTTCTGCTTCTCTGTCCTGAGTCTTCTTTTCTGGTATTGTTTGATTTTTCTACAGTTGTTTTTTATTGTTTTTCTAGTACATCTTTGTTATCTGTCCCTCTCCACTTGTGAGCCACTCTTAGGGCATAGGAGCGTCCTCTCATATCTGGATGCAGCCCAGGTGGTTGGCCTGAAGGGTTAGGCTTGTGATCTCTTTGTAGTTACTGCAGAAAAAGTGAATTTACCCTAGGGTGCAATGGCTCCTGCTGGCTGGTGGAAGATGCTGTGCCTCAGTAGAGCCAGGATGCCTAATCCTCAATGAAATATGGGATTTGAGCAGTAATATGTGATTGCAGGTAGAATTATGAGCCCAGATATTTCCAAGATTATTGACATTCTGCCTCAATATTTTCCACTGTTTTAAACCTGTCTGTTGAAAATCTTTCTTAGTCTCGATCCTTGGGCACACAAGAAATATTGAGCAGATTTGCTTTGACTGTGTTACAGCCTCTCAGCTGTATATACACATGTATGTATTTCTGCTGGTCCAAACTGAGGTTTTTCTATTCTTTGGAACATATGTGCACAGCTTAGAAATCAAAATAGAATTAAATTACCTACAGATCTTCCTCTCTGACACCTCTTTATATTCACCTTGCCCAGGCTGTACATCTTTCTATTTATTGTTCTGATGAAACATTGTACCTTTGAAACACTGTGTTTGTCTGAAACTTTTCAAGGGAGTTTTGAAGCTGGAAAGGTTTGAAGCAGCAATTTTAAAATTAAAATTTAAATTTAATTTTAAATTTAATTTTAAAATTTAAATTTAAAAATATATGTGACACTTCAGGATGTTACAGATAAGTTGATGCTTTAAGATAAGAGGGAGAAATCAGAAAGCCAGTGAGAAATAGGTGTTTCTGTTCTTGGGCAGTGCTACTGTTAAAGTCAGGGCTTTTCAGTACATTAATAAAACTTGTATGGTAGGAGCAGGGAGCTCCTGACTCAGCTCAGTCATAAAAAGGAAACATGGGGGTGAAAGCAGGGCTAGATAATCCAAGAGGAACCTGGAGACACTGAATATTCAGGATCGATTAGGAAAGCCAAAGCACTCCTGGGGTTGAATCTGGTGTGGGATGTCAAGTGCAACAAGACAGTGTACAGTAGCAAAAGGAATTTTTGATTATATTTTCTGAGATTTTATTGTTCTTTTGTTTGTTTTTGCAGAATAGCAGCTGGTTTGCTGACCATCTTGATATCTTTCTTCTCATTGACATCTCTTTGTAAAAATGAAAATAAGTACAGAGATAATGAAGATCTGAAAGTATATTTTTATCAGGTCAGTTGTTAATTTTCAGTAATTCTGAATGTTGAGGGTTTTTATGTGCGAATTTCTGCTTACTTTCTAAGAACATATTTCTACCAAGGCCACAATTTTCAAGAAAAAAAAGATTGTTCCTAAGAGTTTTCTCCTTGGCTATTTCAAGAGGACCACGTGCACATATTTAAACATAATCATGCTGTGTTCCCAAAATCCCATCCTGTGCATAATTATATTGCTTGATATATCGATGTGCATATAGATTTTGATGCTCTGCTTGGAGAGTTTGTCTCACCTTTGGACTGTGTATATCACTTCCAGTGACCTTTGCAGTAGTTGCATGTGCAGGCTAAGGCTTGCTGGTTCAGGGGGCTGAACTAGTTCTAGTTTCTGGCTGTAGAAAAACAATGTGAGACTGATACTGAGCTAGTTTTCTGTTGGTCAAGTCTTCTTTCAGGTGAATTATAGCTTTGTGAAATAGGTAGGTTTTTTTCATGCTTGGAGCTAATTAAGTTCTAATTTAAGAGAGCTTTAAGATTCTAATAATACCTTGCATGTCTGCTGTCCTTTTTTTTCTTTTTTTTTTTCCCTCTCAACCTATTACAAGATAATAGTTTTATTTCAGGACCAGCTTTATCTTTTATGATTTAGTTTCTTGCTGAGCAAAGCAATGCACTCATTATATCAGTGATTTGGGTATGGAGCTCAAATTGGTTGAAAGGAGGAAGGGAAAGAGTAATGAATGCTTAAAATGGCTTTAGCTGAGCATGAATGCGTGTAAAATATGGTGGTGATGTCTCTTAATTTTTTCAGCCTACATGTGGAAAAGAGATGTCAGTTCCTTTCCTAAGCATTTAGAACATAAATTTCCAGTATCCACTCGGCAATGGATTTCTTGCTGGAATGCCTGAAAAAAGCTTACAGTGGGTGGGGAAGTGAGGGAGCAGCCCAATAGGCAGCTGGCCTACCTCAATTCACCACACAACTGCTGCAGCATCTCGTGATGATGAAGGAATTGGTCTGCAGTAAAAAAGTAATGCCAGACTATTCTTGAGCATACTTAAAGAATCAGGAAATTCACTTACAGAGTGATACTTAATTAGATGAAAATGTTCTGCCTGCTTATTCCGGAAGTAATGTCTTCATTTTCCTCCCAACTTTTAAGAAGATCATAAAGTTCCTCAAATTGCCCCTTAATCACTAGATATTTTACACTAGTGACATCTAATTACTAGTCTCTTAGATTTTTGTTTCAGTACCTTGATTGGGAATGGAAAATATGGGATCCACCCTTCACATTTTGGATAAGGAAAGGATTGGAAGGTGAGATTATTCAGATGTAAAGAGATGAAAGGACACTACAGAGGCATTATATGTGTTTCTAAATAAATATCTTGTTTTGAGGTTAGGTTACATTTAGTTGCTTTGAAACGTACAGGAATACAAAAGGAAAATGCTTGTCAGAATACTGGTATTTCTGGTCAATGGAATTCCCTAATTCTACTTTTATATTTTCCTTTGAGTTGGACTTTTCAGTGGGAACAGGAAAGGATACTCTTCAAAAATGCTCATTTTGAGATCCTGATTTTTGGTTACAACTCCCAGACAGTTTTCAAGGTGAGATGAATCCCCTAGTCAGAGGAAAATAGCTATTTTGCTGTGACAAATGGTGATCAGGTCACTGGCATTCAAATAGATAAACACACTCAATCAGATTTCTGCTCTGCATCTGACAAGGGATTTCTTAAAAGTAGGTTTTGCAGGTGTCCCATAAGTGATGTTTGGAGGCAATCATCAAAGGTTATGCCTTCCCCTGATAACGCTGTTACTTAATGTTTGGGGTCACTGATGAGTTAGGCCTAAGCCAACCTAAACAGTTCTTTGATTCTGTGATCTCTGAGAGGTCATTAAGGCTCCAGTAATGATGAAAACAGGAGTCATTCATAATCCATCAGCAAGACTGCTACAGTGCTTACTGTATAACTTAATTTTTGCTGGAGAGAGCACCAGTTTCTCTTTGCCATCTGTTTCATAGGTGATGTCCAGTTTCTGCCACACTACCGGAAACATGCTGTTTTCATTGGTTGATAATGTTGGACCAAGTTATTATTCCCAGGATGCTTGGACTTCATGTGTGTCCAAGATGGTCAGTTTATTAATTTCCTCCTCTGAATTAGAATTATGGAATAATTTTGGTTGGAAAATACCTATAAGATCAAGTCCAGCCATTAATCTAACGCTGCCCATATCACCACTAAACCATGTTCCTAAGTGCAGCATCTACATGTTGTTTAAAATAGAAGTGAACAGTAGGAATCCATGTCATTCTGGTGGAACCAGGGGACAGGAAGGGTGTTTTCAACCAGCCTTGTGCCCAGCTGATGATGCTGGTTCTCCTGCCATTCTTCCTATGGGTCCTTAGGATGTTCAATGCTTAGGAGAGATCCCAGTCAGAGCAGCTGGCAGTGTTGGGACTGCAAGTGTCACCCTTGGTTTCTTCTTTGTAGCTGTGACCTAAAGGTATGGGTATCTGAGACCTGCTCTTAAGTTGTTCAAGAATTATCTCTGAACATCAGAGACAGTTGTGAAGGATGAAGGGAGACAGATTCTTACCTGGAGACCTCTGCTTGCATCTCCAAGTTTCTTCTGCTCAGTTCCATAGTCCTGGAGGTGTTGGTGGAAGCCAAGAGCAGTTTGAATGTTACTTAAAATGCAAACACAGATTCTCAAAAGCACCTGCTGAGCCCTTCCCTGGACACTGGCATAGATTTAGCAGCAGTACATTGTGCTTACTAATGTTCCCAGGCCATCACAAGTCTTCCAAGGCACAGGATATATTACGGAGGGTGACACAAAGTCAGTGCAAAGTGACTTCACTGGTGTCTAGGGGATATCGGAAGAATTACCAGAGCTCATGACACCAAAAAGAACTTGATAAGATATATCAAAGGGCCTGAATACAGCAAAAGTATCCAAAATAAACATCAGAGGTCTAAAAGGTCCTATTCCCTGAGCTTTTGGATGCCTGATGTTTTGACCTCATTTATTGAAGTCACAGAGAAATATGAGGTACATGTTCTTGTGGCCTGAAATTAAATAGAAGCAGCAGATACTGAGCACCTGTGAATCTTGTCAAAAAAGAATGCTGATGCTAAATGTATTGTCTGGGCTGATCCCACTAGGTATCACTGCAGTCTAGCAGGGAAATAGCAACCATTCATATGGTACAAAGTGATGGATGTGAACGGTGTAGTTGCTGTGCACTAAAAAGCCACGACTGCAATTACATCTTGTAATGCAGTTTTAAAGCACATGTTTGCAAAGTACTGTGCGTGCCTGATTTGCCTTTTAGTGGAACTGCAGAGTTGTGAATAAATAGCAGTAATTTAAAACTTGGCTCAAGCATTTTCTTGGATAATTGTCACCTTTCAAAAATAACTGACTCATGGGGTAATTTTCGAAAGGTCTTTTGCACGTACTTGATGACTGAATGGTGTCTCTTGAATTAGTCAAAGAAAAAACCTCTCCAACTTCCCTGCTTCTGCAAGGCAGAGGGCTCTGCTTGAAGTGGTTCAGTCAATTCAGCTGGGAGGCAAAAAACCCAACAGCTTCTTTCCATCTCTTAAAAACTACCTCCAGTTTGTTCTGCTGCTGCTTCTCTTCTTCCAGGAGCCTTCCCCTTCTCCCTGTACCTGATTCTGCAGCAAAGCCAAAGGATCTGCTTGTTCTTTGTGGCTGCTGTTTGAGGACAAGTGCCCCTTGAAGGACTCGGGGCGTGTGTTTCCTGTGGTTTGCCAGGAGTGTTTAAATAGTTACTCTTGACAAAGAGCGTAGCATGTCAAATCAGTGGTCCAGGTCACTTGTGTGTACTATTTTCAAATAGCACAAATAAATAATAAGAATGCTAATAAAAAGTATTCTAAGGGGAAGTTTTAAAAAGCTGGTAATTGTAAGTTATAAGAAGTTATAAATTTTGACACTGTCTTTGACTTCCTGTTCTTATGGTGATTCAGATGAGGTGTTTATGCAACTCTAAAGCATATTTACATATTCAGGATGGAATGGCAGAGATCTATACATTAATTTTGTGTTTCATTGCCCGATTTCTTCTTTCTAGATGTTCAGTGTTGCACTTTCGACATATGTTGTGGGCAGTACCCATAACAGTCTTAAGATGAAACAGGGATTACCTGTAATGAATCAAATTATTAGCTGGATGACGCTAGGTAAGAAAATCTTCCCTCTCAAACTTTTATGCTGGCAGTTTGTGGAGTCTGGGATTGGGTGGGGGATGATGTCACTTTTTCATTAACATCTTATTTTCCTTTATCTGACTGCTGATAGTTCTTCTATATGTTTGCTTTCCTAAATGAGGTTTTTTGAGAAATGTGTTAGTCTTCAAAAATATTATTCCTTTGTAAATTTGTGATAAAATGAAAATACCTTTGATTAACAAATAGCTTTATTTTTCTTTTTTTTTTTTGTTTTTTTTGAGTGCTCTGAATATTCTGAAGACCATTTTAGGGATATAATGGCATAAATTCCCTTTTTGTTTCACTTGGAGCCAGATATGGGTGATCTGAGATGTTCTGCCGTCAATCTAGTTGAGCACAGGGAAATGACTAAAGGTTGTTGCTGTAATTCAGTGTAAACTTGAAGCTGCAGCAGATGGCAGTGACCCTTGTGGAAGTGATTTTGAGAGCTGCCTTGCAAAATACCTGTGAAATAATGATGATAGTGTATGTTTGATATCTGTTAGTATCTAATTTTTAAAGAGAAAAGCAATTTGCAAGTCTATGAATTTTTCATCACTCAGAAGTCTTAGTGTGATTAAACTGAGCAAATGGAATTGTTACTGGAGTTCTGGAATGCAGTGAAGCAATACCTTTCATATTTCAGATATAAAATAATTTCTATAGGGCTCCATTAGAAAATGTTAAGCATTGTTTATCCCTGAGTGATCTGAAATGTGGGATTTGTTTTAGAGCTAAACATATCCCATATAAAGTTTGATAGCAGCTTTTTGCTACAAGTCGAGATCAGGAATTTAAAAATAGCTCAATGAAAGAACTTTGGCCCATGTTACCTACTTGCTGGTTGTCTTGTACATTCCTGTACTGGTGACATTGTTTTAACTTAAGCAGATCTTGTTAGTTTTAGCAATCCTGCTTCTGTTTGAGCAAATGGGTTCAAGATTAAATTCAATGATTGTGATCAGCTTGTGTGAGCAATGCTTTCTTAGTAATGCATTTTTCTTCTGAGCATTTTCTTTTCCATCATGCTCCCCTAACTCTTTGTAGCCTGCTAAGCTAAATGGGGATCTCTGTGTGGATGAATTTCTCGCAATTGTAAAGTCAATGAAATTGATAAAGTCCTGCTTGGCTTACTGGAGCAGGAATTGAGTGTGAAGGTTATATTTCTCTCCTGTGTAAGGATGAAAGAGAAACATTTTTCATCTAAGCGATGATTCAGGCAGTCCAAGAGGTTTAGAGTTATGAGGTAAAAGTATATTAGAAATTCTCTTTGTTGTGGGTGATGATAAAAATAAAGCTAACAGTGAAGTAAACTATAGGTACTCAAAATATCTACTTGCTGCCACAGTAGTAGTGAATATTTTAGCAAAGTCTTTCAGACTGGAAGTAATCATTCTAAGTAAATATGATATACAAGATAGGAGCTTTGTGTACTTGCTGAAATTGCTTTCCATAATTAAACACAGAAATAAGCAGGTAAAACACTAAGGCATCCAGCATATCCTCAATACTTCCCTTGGAGAGAAATGCTTTGTCATTACCATAACCACAGCTAGCACCTGCCTTGTTGCCAGTGTGTATCACAAATGGGATACCATAAGAATTAAGGTACCAAACCCTACTGTAGCTTTTCCGAGGTTAGTGGGATTACAGGTGGTCCAACTCCTCTTTGTCTTTTTGCATAGTTGTGGAAGAATGGCACTGTTAGCGAACTCTCATTTTGCATCTCTCTGTATTTATAGAACTAGAAACACACAGTTAACAGTATTTGTTCATAATAATACTGTTTTATTATTGTGTCAGGATCATAATAATACTTCAGAAGTTTTCTAGGGAATTTTTGCCCCCCTTCTCAGCTATTTATCCTGATTAATATGAAGCCTAAGTGTTTAAATTTTAACTTTGACCTACATTTTTTTTTCTTTGAGAAACACTGATGTTTAAGGAACCAGGCAAATTTCCTGGTGATGGCTGGGTTCCTGCAGGCCTGTGTCCAAGTGGCTTTAGCTGTAACACTGTATGGTTCATACAGTGTGCTTAACTGCAAACATAGAGGCAAAACCAGGAGGTGTAACATTAATTCAACTGCTCCCCATGTTCATCAGAACCGTCTTAATATTAGCAGATATTCTAAATTAATGTATATTATGTCTTGAAATTTTCATCTGTAGGAATTTATCATAAAAACTTGCTAAATGTTGAGGAATTTGGTGTCACAACTGTATGCAAGGGTCATATAAAGAGGTTTGTGTAGGTCAGCCAGAAACCTACAGGTCTTTTTATGATTAGTATCTGATGTATTGCATCAGAGATAGAAGAGAAAGACTAATAATCACTTACTAGCCACTCATCTGTTCTCATCTGTGATTGCACTCACAGTGATAAACATCTGATATGTTCAGTGTCATTTACAGGGGGCAGTTGCCATGCTGAATTTTATTTCCAACTGTTCTGACTTTCAGTGAGGTCCCTGGAGTTCTTCCTTGAATTGGGCCTTCTTGGAGCCTCTTGAAGTCACTTATTCTGTAATTGTAGCAGTGGCCAAGGCTGAAAGCCAGGAAATAAAGCATACTGACCCACAGGACTTAGAAACCTCCTCACCTCTCTTTCATTGATATGTTTACTATAAATACTAATGTATAGAATGATGATAATCACAAGGGAGTACTTTAAAACAGGTTTAAAGATTAGGTCACAGCAATGCTTGCCCTTCTCCCTTTCCCTTTCCCTTCTTCAAGCACTGGCCATCTTTCCTGTTTTACTTTGTCTTTACTCACTTTTGCAGTAGCCCAGTTCCTAATCTAATTACAAAGAATAGAAGACCAGGTTGGATGGGGCTCTGAGCAACCTGGTCCTAGTGGAATGTGTCCCTGCCCGTGGCAGGGGGTTTGGAACTAGATGATCTTTAAGGTCCCTTCCAATCCAAGCCTTTCTATGATTATAATCCAGTGGAGCAGTGGCTTTGTCACTGCAGTTTTTGAGCTGCAAGAGGTCCTCAGGGCCGTGGTAAGTGGTTTTCAGAGTAGTATTGAACAGTCAAGTTTGACTGGATTTTAGGGTAGTGCTTCTGCATCATCTTAAAAACTTATTAACATCAGTTCATGGGAAATTATAAAGGCTGTAACATGGAAAGACAGGGAATTAAAATGATACAGAACTGAAATTACTTTTGATGAATGTGAACCATTCCAAACATTGTATTTTCTTTAGCAAAAGTAACTTTTGAAAATAGAGGTTCATATATGATCTGGATTGAATTTCTGTACATAAAATGTCAAGATTTGAGGAAAGTTATCTTGTCACTGAGGATGAAATGTTTTGCATGATGTGACTGATGGATCTCTTCTTATTCCAGTTTTTTCCCCAGTGTTGCTGCTACTGAGCCCCACGTTTCTCTTTGAGAGACTGTTCAGCATATTGCTCTCCCTGATGTCCACCTACCTGCTCCTCAGCACAGGGTACTTCATTCTTACTCTATTTGAGTTGGTTTTACATACGAAAATCTAAGACTACATGTGAAACTGCTTCATCTCATGCACATTTCTGTTAAAGGTGTAACATGTGCTTCCAGCATTTATCTTCATGTTTAGTTTACTAAATAAAATTTCAGGGGAACTTTCATGTTCTTCCTTGTATTATAAACACAGTTTGTTGACATTCCTTTCAGCTAGACAAGGCAGTGGCTGGAAGGGGGTGTGTTCAAACAATCTTGCACCAAAATAAGAAAGTCTGGTTTAGTTTATGCCTTTTGTTGTTTTGACGTGTGCTTTTCTGCTCACAAACAAAAGGAAATAGCATCTCTCCCAGCTGCTCAGCACTGGTGTCTAGTTATGGCTTAAATGATGTGTGCCAGGAAACAGGTAGTCCTAAAATGAGGGAAAATTGTATTCTGAGAGATTTTTGTGGAAGTAATTTTTTTTTTAAAGGGATGTTTTTTCCCATAAAGACTAGACCTTGCTTCTTTTCCGATAAAAGTCAATTCCTCTGATGTTTTAAATGAAGAATACACTATGTCAGCCAACCCTTTCTTTTTTCTCAGACTTGGTAGCTCTTAAGAGCATAATTAATAGGGAGTATAGGAACTGTTCTTTCTGACTCCCCTCCCACTTATCCTCTGGATTTAATTACACTGGAAAATTAAGTGGAATAAAACATCCTGCAGCAGACATTTTGCAATAGCTGCCTCCTGTGGATACTCTCATTTTCATTGAAGCATCTCCTTTTTTTTTTTTCCCAGTCTTCTGCCTCCCCTTCCTCCCACTTTCCCATTAAGATTTTGATCCTAATGTTACTCCCGACTGCACACACATTCTTACACTCAACCTTCTTAGCCTGTGCTGGCTACTGTGTAAAGCACGAATGTTGTTGTCTCTGAGGCTGGCAATCTCCCTCTTTGTATTTTGGCCCTGCACCAGACCACGTAAATGCTGACAGCTCTCTGCTGTCTTCCTACAATGTCCAAATAGATGAAAAAATTTTGGAACTATTTTTAAAAGGGAAAACAAAACCCAAGGCACTGATGCCAAAAGTGTCCATTGTTTCTCTCCTCAGTGCACTCTTCTGTCATGTACTGGTAACCCAGCACATTGCCTGGGTAATTGCAGCACATCTCTAGGGGTAGTTAAGTGGAAATACTGAAGCCAGCTGAAGAGCATGGTGGCATACAACCACTTGTCACTGACTCTGTTGAAGGCATTTAATCTGAAGGCAAGTGTAGACCATTATAAGGGCTGTAGTGTTTCTGTTACTGACAACATAACTATTTCGTCTTTGTGTTTAGCTGCCTGTGGTTCTGATAATTAAAGTGGAAATGTCTAGTCAAAATTTTTTGTTCTAGTTTGAAATTGCTTTGTAGCCCAACAGAAACAACACCAAGATTAACTGCAATGATTTCCTTATTTTTTAGACAAACAGGTGTTTGTCTAAGAAGGAAAAAATAAAAAGGGAAACATTTACAGTCTTGTCGGTATCAATATTACAGTCAGTATCAGTATTATAATTTTATCCCGAAAGAAAAAAGCCTGGGAGGTACCATGAAGTGCAAGTGGAGAAACTAAATGTTATCTGATTTCAGTTTACTCCCTTATGTTATCTGGGGGTATAAATCTCTCACATAAATGCACTCATACTTTGGAATTTGAGTGCTGTAGGAGCCAGGAGTACTCCTCAGAGTTTGGGAGTGTAGCTAGAGCAGCTTAGTGGCCATGGTTAGAGTGTGACTTGATGCTGCTATTGTGAAGGATTGGAATACAGTGAAGAAAAGAGCATTTCACTGAAGTGAAATGTAATGCTTCTTTTATTATACAGATGTGTCTTTCCTTAGAACCAAACTGAGATCATCATAATGAGTTTGTATGATTAGTTACTGTTTAACTGTAACCCCTCAGTTCCAAGTTGTTCTCATTGAAAAATATTTAATTTTGCAGAAAATTAATGTCAAATAGGGTTTTTTTTTCCTATTTCTTTAACTTTATTTAACAGTTTTGTTAAAATTAAAAAAGGCACTCATCCAACATTGTGGCAGCCATTGAACAAAAAAATGCAAAACATGACAAAGCTGAAGCAAGCTTAGTTTCTCCTGCTTTTGCCATTTAACTACTTTATGGCTTTAAAATTCAACCAGCTGTGGATATTCGGAAATGGGGGAAGAAGGGGGAGAATGCCACTAGGTCTTGGTCTATCTTTTGTGTGAAGAAAAAAGAAAAGAAACATATCAGCATTTGATGTTAATTAGTTGTCAGCAACTGCACTTACTATGATTATGACATTACTTTTCAGATATGAAGCTCTCTTTCCACTGGCACTGTTTGGTTTGATGTTTGTGTGGATAAATATGGAACAAGAAGCACTGCAGCACTATGGTCTTTCACTCAAACCAAAGGTAACAGCTCTTGATAGGTATATCAATTTAATTAACAGCTTTATCTTTTTGGTTTTTTTTGAGGCTGTAATAAGTATTCTAAGTGGTTTTCAGAGAGCAACACTTCGTGTTTCTTTTCAGTTTGGGAAGCCAGTATTAGCTGTTTCATGAATTAGGAATATGACTTTGTAAGTAAGATTTGTAATTCATGTTATTGAAGATATTGCACATCAGAGCCATTTCTAGGAATGCAGGAAGACAGTCTGACTTGGTAAGACACAGTGGTATGGTCTGTAGGCTACAGAACAGTCTCTGTCAAGTGTAGTGATAATTCAGCATAAGGTGCAGTAACTCTTCAGAGTAAGCATGATGTCGCTGTACTTTTTTTGGTCTGATCGCAGACTCACGACTGAGAGGCTGAAAAGAAATTATTTGATTTCTGAAAAGACCCATAGGAAATATTAGAAATCTTAATTTGACTTTATCCTCTCTTTCTCAAAGGATGGAGACTTATTTCTGTTTAAACTGACAAGTAACTGGAGACCAACTTGCAGCTAGCACCTTCTCTGATTTGCCTGGAGGAAAAAAGGGAATTTTGTAACCAATGCAACGTCTTCCACCTTAAAATTTAGTATATTGTCAACAATTTGCAAAGGCCATGCTGCTCACACTGCAACTTAGCTCTTAGGTTAGGTCTAGGGTTGAACAAACTGGGGCTGTGCCACTGTTTTGGTCAGATCCAAAGTGTCAGTTACAGTGGTTTGGGTCCTTGGAGCTAGGTAAGTGTGCACCACAGCTCTCCCTGGCTTCTCCCAGATGAGCCCTCCTGGCTACACATGCATGGGAGTGGCCAGAGTCACTTCAAGAGAAGTGTTGGTACACATCTTTCCTTCCTTTTGCAGCTCATAATAATTAGGGAGAAGTCCTAGAGGTTGAAACCTGAGCCAAGACAGTCATCAGAGTGGACCTGGCACATACTGTGGTTTTGTGGTGCTCCTACAAGCAAGACAGTTTTGAAACTTGAGAGAGCAGGCTTTACTAATTCAAGGCTAGAAAAGAGAAATAAAACCAGGAATTACTTTCTATTTATGCTACCTTTACTTATGATAATTTGTGTGATTGTGTTTTGTAGCATCTTAGGCAATAGGGATGGCATCTGAATATCACAATTACAGTTGGTGTGATGCCACAATTGAGACTGAAGGTGTTTAGCATCTGTGGGGGATATATTTTCTCTTCTACTCTAGAACCCACTCCATCTTTCACATCTTCTTACAAGGCATCTGTGATGCTTGCCTGTCTGCTGTTAGTCTGGTGTTCTCTTCATTGTACAATAAAATTCTATTAAAGTAGTATTAAACAATGATGATCACTTTACTAATCAAATGCAAATGAAAAGAACATAGGTAGGCTGTAATTATGTTTTAAGTTGTCACTCACTGTTTGTCAACATTTACTTGAACCTTTTGGTTTCAAGTGAAAGGAACAGTAATGCTTACCCCTTCTTCCTGTTTTTACATCAGAAAATATCATCCCTAGAATGCCTGTTAATATATGCTGCAAAGTAAATCGTGTATTAGAGAATGCAGCACAATTCTCTGATGAGAGATTATTTTAAATTAAAAATGTTATCAGTCTTGAATGTCTATTATTTGATTTTTTTTTTCCCCAGTGTAAAGGAGTTCACTGACCTCTTAAATTCCATGAAGATTTCTCTTCAAGTCAAGTGATATTGTGCTGAGGACTGAGTAAAGGAGATTATTTTCACTCATAAAATAAATCAAATCAGGATAATTGCAGTCTTTTATTTCTGAGGATCTTTATCCATATACTCATGTGAGCAGTGGAAGAGTATGTGTGTAGGAGGAATATTTCTGATGAAAAAAGATGGTTATAAGTCTAAGGCATAGAAGTTCATTTTTAGTGTAGATAACAGAGGAAGCTTCACTGTTCATTTGATCATCTCACTTGTATAGTCTTTCTGGCAGATTCATTAATTCATTAAAGTATAATGAAAACACGGGAAATGTTTGCAGTCCTTATTATAATACTCTAATAACAGATGATAGGGAAGTAAGTTTCTTTCTCATTCATTTCAGTAAAAATACAGTGGCTGTGTCAAAGTCCATTAGTTTATATTTGGTGTTGATTCCTTTTGCTGTCTTTCCAGCTTGCTGTTTTCAACTTCACCTGTACTGTGGATATAACTCAGTTTCGACAGCTCCACCTGGATGACGTCCGGAGGTCCTTCTTCTTTGTATCCTTTGGCTGGTCGCTGCACTCCAGGGCAAAAAAAAGGGTTTGTTTCAAAAGGACCTGCAGTCAAAATCTGTAGCCTGGTACTCACTGAGAACAGGAGCTGGTAAAGATGATTTGACTCATATGGCTCAAAAGGCAATGGTCTTGTATATTATGCATTTTATCAAGTAGTTAAAAATGCAGTTTTAGAATCTGGCTCCTTGCCCACTTATGACCATTGCAGCTGAAGTAAATTTTCTTCTGAGGAGTTCTGTTTTCAGTTTGGTTTTGTTTGACTACATTTTGTTTGGAGGCAATTTGCTCACCTTCACTAATCAGTTTAAATAGGTGATATTAAAGTTATTCTCATTTTTAGAGCGGGGCAGTGTGTTAGGAAGCAGATGTTAGGTAGCAGGCAGATGAAACAAGAAGGAAAGTTCCTGCAGGCTTGTAGTGAAATGTGTTCCCAGAATCTGGCCTAGAATTATTTATATCTTAAGTGATTTCTGCTGTTAGAAATTATATGGTCTTAGGAGGGAGGAGCTGTTTGTTCACTAACATAGCAGTTAGTTTGTGTTCCTGTAACTGATACTGCATCTGATTTTTTTTTTAAATACTCTACATTGATAACATTGTCATTTTTCTCTTTCATTGTGGGGCTGCAATTAAGAGCTATTTGGCAGCAAGGATGATGGTTGGGCAAATGGGAGAGAAATTGAGCTAGTCGAGAATATAGGGGGATTTCGTGCAGGTGAGTTACTGTATCTGGGGAGGAAGTTGTCTCAATACTGGTTCCTACAAAACCAGGCTTTATACTTTGTCAGATAACCAGATCTGAGCGGGTGGGTCACAGTCACAGAGTCCACACTTTTGGAATTTGGAACTGTGTTGTTGGACATTGGGAACCTGCAGCAGAGTGTAACAGATACCAATTTAAGAAGGCAGATTAATGCTAAGAAAGAAGGCAAAATGATTTGCTAGGTGTTTGATGTTTGTCTTTGCTTTAGTAGAGCCACCTTGCAATAAATACATAATTTCATTTGCTATTTTAAAAAAAATATGCTAACTTTAGTAAAGCTACTGTTGTCTGACAGTTGCTGAATACTAGTAAAAAAAATATCAACTAATCCGATTGTATTTTTTAAAGTTCCAGCATAATACTTCTTTTACACCGGAATGTAGCTGTGCTGGTTTTGGCTAGAGTTAATTTTCTCCATAGTAGCTAGTGTGAGGCTATATTTTGCATTTGTGATGACAACAGTGTTGATAATTCAGTGCTTGCACAGAGTCGAGGCTTTTTCTTCTCTTCACACTGCCCCACACTATAAAGCACTACTTTAAAACACTTGAATGTGTTTTGCTCAGCTCCTGAAAAAATAACCAATTTGCAGATCTCCTTTGCCTGCTCAAAACATGTTGTGTCTTTTTTTAAATTTAGATGCTGTTTAATGTTTAGAAATAGTGATATTAGAGGAGAAACCTTTTCTGCTAGAGCAGTCATACTGCAACTACAGCCCTGTGAACTGTGTGTCTTAAGGGTGTCCCAAGGCTCCTGTATCGGGCCCAGTAGCTGGCATCTGCTGAGAAATCACAGAGTCTGGTCTTTGAGGAGAAGATTCAGATTGCTCATGCTTAGCATTTTGATTAGACCTATGTGTTACTGGTATTTTCTTGTTTGTTTTATTGCAGACCTGTTCCTCTTATAAATCTCAACCGGCAGAACCATGCTAGGCTGTTAGACTGCTGTGTTACTAAACTTGAAATTATGTGATACTCTTGGGAAGCCTGATTTCCTCAGTTATGCTGACCTAATCCTTCCAAAGTATTGCATGCAGAATCCCAATGATTCTACTGAACAGTTGGTAATAAATTGTTTATGGAGAGACTTAAATGATCCAGTGCAGGAGCTATAACGGGAGCAAAAGGACCAGAGGGAGCCCTGGCAACAGCAGCCCATCCTCACTGACTTATGACGCTCTGCCTTATGCAAAACAAGTTAAAAACCATTCTTCAGCTGAAGCCATGTGAGCTATAATGGGCTCCAATGAGCTCAGGAGCAAGAAAATACCTTTCATGGGCTCATGTAGTAGCAAGTGTTGTATCTAGATGAAAAAGGTAGGGTTTATCAAAAAACTTCTAACTGTACAGATACTGGAGTCGTTCTCCCTCAAGTGATGAAGAAAATAGGAGTCCCATATTGCCATGGGTAGACTCAGCATAATCTTTGGGCAAAAAAATCTATAGTAAGGATAGCATAGGAACCTCTAGCCTTTTTTAAGAGCCATGGTCAGTTCCTCAGTAAAGCCATCTCTTTTGGTGTGCAGAACACATGCCTGTGTCATTACTTTCTGCAAAAGCATGTGTTTGAATGCATTGCTGGGTTTGTGGTCCAGGGATGTTCCTCTCTTGCTAGGCAGGGACCCAAAAAACCAGCTGCAGCTTTCTTATAAGGGCCTCAAGACAGACTCTAAAACCTTACCTAGGCAGGATGTGTGTTTTGAAATTGATATAGTTGTGTGTGAAATCTAAGATAGAGCTAGAAAATACTTTGGCTTTCTTAATGCACTGTAAACCTGTAACAGTGGATCAGCTTCTTGTGGTTTCATGACAGATTTTGAAAGTAAATTGGAATGAAGGAGGAGAAATGTGGGTTTTATTTTATTGCAGCCATTTCTGTAGTGTATTTTCCTTAAATACATCTAGGTTTTCTTCATAGTGACAGCCTTTTTTGGCACTGGAAACATAGCTTCTATTAACAGGTAAATTTTATTAATTTATTTGAGACACAGAGTACAAAAAATTCTTCCTGCAGTTGACGTACTAAATGTAAATTTAGTTAGCAAAATCAGGGCAGCAGAATCAAAGCAGTAATCACTGGAAGGATAACAATTTATTTTGTTTCTGCTCTCTGACATTTTCCCTAAGAGCCTGAGCTTGTTGGTTGTGAGGCTGTCTCAATTCCATTAGATGTTATCAACGGGATGAGCAGAGAGAGCTTGAATGCCCACCAACAGCATGGCACCTTGAAAAACACAATCAGAGAAAAGTTGTAGCGAAAGAAAGGTGAGGTTGGCAGTCCCTGTTGATTTAATATTTCATCAAGAGAAGATAAAATTGGAAGCCTTGTTTAAAAATGTATATACAACCAAGTGTGTTACAGGGTAGTTAAAGGCTGGGTTTTTTTAAGTGGAAAACGCCATTTCAAAGATATGTAATGTCTTTTTCATGTTTCTCTAGTTTTGATCCTGCTTCTGTCTATTGTTTCTTGACTGTGTTCAGTCCCTTCATGATGGGAGGCTTGCTTTTACTGAAGGTTAGTAGTCTTAGCTTGGTGAAAATTTCTCAGAGAAGTGTGGAATAAATAACGTATCACATACTTTGCAATTCACAAAAAAACATGTGTTCTATATTTGTTTTGTTCTATATATTTGAGCTTCATTAGGCTTCTCAACCATGTGTGAAGCTTTCAGCCTTTTTCTAGTGAGATCATTTTGTTTCCCAAAAGAGAAGCTGAAGTGTGAGGAAGTGTAATTTAACAGCATTAGGTCGGTTTATTGTATTAAAATGGAAATTTCAAATGTTGAAAGTACTTTAATAATTTTTAAAGTTATAAGCTTTTCCTGTAGTATAATATCAACAGAAATGTTGAGGATATATATAATTAGCTCTATCTATATTACATTAAATAGAGGTATTGAATGTTCTACTCATTAGGTTGTCATTTTACAATGGCCATTATTTTCTGTATTTTTTAACAGTCTGTCAGAGGTTGGATTGCACTTCTTGTTTGCGGGCAAGGTGTGGTAGCTCTTTTCTAGTATTTGAGTGAATGATCTGCCAGAGGGGGTGAAGTGGGGCACTGAATCTATTGGTTATTACTAAAATAAGCAGTATTTTCTACCACTGCTTTTCTGCTGCTTCTGTCCCAGAGGAAGCAGACTGAAGTTACAGGTGCAGTGCATGTTGCCCCGCAGGACACAGATCAATAGTGCAAACCTTCTGGATGCCAGTAGTCAGGTTTTATACATTGCTAACGTAAGGATTGCAAATCAACTTTGGAAAGAGCAAAAGGCAGCATTCATGTTTTCTAGTTTTTGTTCTTAATTTACTGAACTGTTTACATTTGCTTGACTTGGCTCTGGAGGGGCAGCGTGACCCTTGCCTTATTGAATGCCTTCTGTATTCAGACTTTTTTGTGGTTGTGATAAGATTGTCCTTTACACTTGAAACTCTGCAGCCTGTCATGTGAGATGCTGGACCTGAATAGTTCTGTCTTCTAGCCTTGTTGAAGTATTTATCACTAGTGCTAAAATGGATAAATGAAGTGAGGCTATGTTTTAGTTATAGTTTTCAATATTACCTTATGGTTTATTTCACTGCAGTTCAGCTATGCCCATGGAAGGGGGTTTTTTATTAATTAACTGAAAATGTTTCCTGCAAAATTATTTTCTACCCTGTATAGCCAGTATTTTATTTTGTAACATACCCATTCTGTGATAATTTAAAAAACAGGAAAATGTTTTCACAATCTGCCCAGGTTCTTTTTGTAAATATGACTATAAGCCAAAATGTAGCTTGTGTTTTGAACAGGTTGCAATCCCGTTTGTTCTGGTATCATGTGCATTTGAAGCTGTTCAAGTCACAACACAGCTGTCTTCTAAGAGGTACATTACATGCTGTAATTCTGCATTAGTAAGGGTTTCAAATCTATTTTGGAAGAATTCAGAATTTTCAAATCTCAGTGTAAATTAAAAAAAAAAAACGAACTATTGGATCTCATTGTTTCTTTTATTTGTTATTAGGGCTTGGGGTTTTCTTCAGTGATTTCTGCAAGTTCAGGGGTTTTTTCCTTAGTGATAAATGAGTATAAATTGAAGTGTTGGCCTTGTCTGAAACAATCAGATATTTAATATTCTTTGTTGACAATACACAGAAGGACCCTTTTTCCTCCATAATGTTAAAAATGAGCAGAATTTAAAGTCTGATTTTTACTTTATACTGCATCTCTGCCTATAGCATAGTATTTTTTGAATAGCCCATTTGTAATGTGACCAGTTTATAGCTTTGTAGCACTGACCTCACCACAAATAGCATTGAAAAAAAAAAAAGGCACTGGATGTCCTTGCATTGCAGTTCAGTGCTTCCCAGATGTGTTCAGTATTACATATTTTTTGCAGTAGGAGCAGATGGCTGCCAGTCCTTTCCCTATCTCTAAGGACTTTTCAGAGTATGGGTGCCCAGCCTCACGGAGTGCTGTATCCAGACTTGAAACATGTTTTCCCTGTCTCAAGACATTTATTTTGTTAGCCCTGCTCACCCCATTCAGCAGACCCAGTGCACATGACTGAATCCTCCACTCATCATGTAATATTATGGATGGTGCTGAGATGGAGGAGGTCCCTGTCAGCCATGTGATTTTTGTCACTGTGGGATGTTGTGTGGGATTGACCAAAAGTCCTGCTTGTGTGTGGCAGGAGGACTTCAGGGACTTTCTCTTGTGCATTGCTCAGCTGAGCATGAGGAAGCTGCCCTCACTTGTTTTGATGCCCTCTACTTTTCTGTTTGCTTTCATCCTGCCTGACTCTGCCTGTTGTCTCCTTGTACAACACCACCCACTACCAAAGAGAGTTGGGGCAGCCCAAAATCTGACTCCCTGTTGGAGGGGCAGCACGACACTGCCCACCCCTTTTACCTGCTCTGCCTTAGCTCTGTGCACTGTGCCTGCGTCATCCTTGGACCCCCAAGGAAGGGTTCATCCTCATCCCCTAAGGCTTGTACAAGAGCAGGGCTGCATTGAGGACCTGGGGTTGCTCAGTGGACCAGCTAGTGGTTTCCATTTCTAGGGCTCAAGCATCATAAAGGTCAGCATTTCCTAATTTGTGAATGCTTGCCTTGGCAGCACTGGTGATATTGCAAACTTTTATGGAATGTGCATCTCAGTGTGTGAGAGGGGAAATGATACTGCCTTCATAAACCAGGGAACACAAGTATTTCTGTGCCACTTCATGAGGCTGTGGCTGTAACTCTGTCTGGTGTTTGTGCCAGCTTCATTTAGCTGTGCTCAGGTAACAAATGCAGTGATAGTGCCACAGCATCCACCTGGGAACAAGGCAGAAACCGCAAGGCGCGCCCGGGATCCCTGGAGAGGTTGTGCTCTGATTGTCAGCACATCCTGAAGTCTGTGCCGCACTTCTTACTGCTGTTGCTGCCCCTGCTAGATAAATTAAGCCATCACTGGGAACAATCTTGTCTTTGCAGTGTATAAACATGCCCTGAAATTAGTCTTGTCCTTCTGTTGAGACAGGCGTCCTGCAGTTCAGAAGGGCAAAAAGTGGATTTTTGTGATTTGGACAAATTGCTCCTGAAGTCCCTGATTACAGATTAAAGACTTTTTTTTTTTCCCCCTTCTTCAGTGAGGAATATTCTGTCCCAATATGTTCTTGGAGCTTGCCTATTAAAAAATATCCCTCTAGCTGAGTGCCCCCTAAGCACTATTATTGCAACATGCTCTCTCTCTGAGCCATAGGTTAGCAGAGAGAAGCCTTTCCCTGTGTCTGAGATACAGTTGGTTTCTTGCATCCTGATTTACTAATGAAGCACAACTGATGTAGGCAATATCAGCAAGTTCCTCATTTGGAGGCATTGGTATGGGTATCTCCCCAGTACATTCTGCAATGCTGCAGCAGGACACATTTTCCAAAAAAACATTTGTACTTTTATGATGGTAGTACTGATAAATTAGCTGTATTCTAGTTAAAGACTTTTGTTAATGGGTCAGCTGTTTACAACATTACTTCAGTGTCATTAACTTAGAAACCAGTTTTAACCAGTTACAGCAATTGCTTTCATGTAATTTAGGATTTACATAGTTTGATGAAAAGAAGATTAGGTTAATGGGGGGGAAAAATAGCTCTGCTTCCTTCTTTCTTGTTCCTATTACTAGCCTGAGCCTAACTTCCAGAAGTTAACTGCTACCTGTAAAGAGGCCCACCCAAAATGCTGTGTGTTCCCAGAGCAGGTTATGGGCACCCAGAGATTTGGAAGAGGGCAAGCAGCTCCTTTTGCAGCCTCTGACCCAGCAGAGTGATTGTCAGCAGGGTGGGACTGATCAGCTCAGGTACCTGCCAAACAGCTTTGCTCACTCTTGAGTCCATCATGAAGCTCCTAAATCAGCTTTATTTGGTCCAACCAGCACACAGCTCTCTGCATCAAGAATGGGCCAGATGCTCTTTGTAAGATTCTTTTGTTCTCCAAAAAATGACTCATGTTAGGTTTCTCCATTGCAAAATTGAAACCCTATTAATGTGAAATTATAAATGCCAGATGTCCTAGTCATGTATTTTAATTGTTTTGTAGTAGTTTGAAATGTACCTGAGTGTTTGAAAGGCAAATGCAAGAAATCATGTCTTTATTTAATTTCTTTCTGTGGGTTTTAATAAGCTCTTTTAATAACTATGTCCATAAAGAAAGGTTGATGGTCTGACTTTGCTGGGTTTTTTTCTTTGCAGCCTTTTCCTCATTGTTCTTGTGATTTCAGACATTATGGCTTTGGTAAGTTGTTGTTGCACATTCTTTTCAAATAAGATCAAGAAGCAGAGTTTTCCTAATTCCATCAAGAGAGATCTGAATTTGTTTCAGACTTCAAAGTTTTACTAACTAGGGCAGAGAATTTGATTGAAATCCTAGCATAACTTAGAGATAAAACTCTTCCAATCACTGCTTTTCGAATTTCATGTAATTAATGCTTCTGAAGAAGAAATGTTCTCATAATAATAAGAGACAAAATGAAGTAGTAAGTTAACATTTGGAGTTCCTCATGTGCTTTACGATCAAATTCCTTGGAAAAAAATTAAACAAGAATATCAGTTTTTAGCTGTGTGCAGGGTTTAGTTAATTGTTTGGGAATTCCAAACTTTTTACCCACTCCAGCTTCTCTTGAAAAAGAGAGGTAAAGGAGAAATGCTTTACCCACTAGCCCCAATTAGACTTGTCAGAATCCAGGAGATCAGCAACATCCAAAAAGACACTTTGTGCCCTTTATAATAAGCTGTCAGGAAATGCTATCTTCAGAAAGCCTACATCCACAAACCAAGTTAGCCAAAACAACCCAAAGCCGAACAATCCCCCAGCACAGTTTTTGCAGATTAAAACTATGTTTTCGTTGCCCACTCCAGCTGTCTTCAAATCAGCAAGCAGTGCCACTGGTAAATGGAAGCCTTTTCAAATCAGCTCTACCTGCTGATGTTGTCACTTTATACATGCTGGTTTTG
Source organism: Ploceus nigricollis (assembly GCA_013399945.1). Lineage (NCBI taxonomy): Eukaryota > Metazoa > Chordata > Aves > Passeriformes > Ploceidae > Ploceus > Ploceus nigricollis. The sequence goes on from VXBC01005393.1 coordinate 826,640, forward strand.
TTTTATCCCTTGGACTAAGCATTCCTGATCTTATTTCTTAGTACAGTGTGATCTGTAAATATCACCTGATAGGAAAAACAGCGAGTAAAAACAAAATAATTGCTAATTTGTCGAGTGAGAAAAAGAGAAGGTATGGCTGTGTCAAGTTTCAAATAAGTCTATGTGACTAATCTGCTTTTGGGTAGCTTCCACAGGAAAAGAAATAGTATACCAATAAACCAGATTCATAGCGTTTCACTAATAAAATCAGTGTAATTAAACCAAAAGAAGACTACAGGTGTGTAGCAAGCCCCAGTATATCCAGGTCTTACATCTCATGTATTCTTCTATTTTGGTTTAAGTATTTTGAAACAATGTACTTGGTGTACAAAAAAAAAAAAAAAAAAAAATATAAAAATTAATAAGAATCGGAAAGATGTGGTGAAAGGAGGTGNGGTTTGTAGAAGATATGTAGGAACTCTGTCAAGAAAAGAGAAAGTAGCAGGCCAAAAAGAGAACATGTTTGTAGTCTTGAATCAATGGGGCCACCAACTAGAATTAGGGGAATTCTCTAATAGATAAGTACTATCTTCTCCCAACATTATTCCCACTTTACAGATGGAGAACTGCCAGAGTTGCCCAAAGATATTTGTGTTGAAATTCCATGAAAACTTTTAGGCACTATGCATTATTTGGCATGTTGTTATTTCAAACAATAAGGTGGCTTGCCTTTTCTTATTGAGAAAGTTCTGGTATTTCTCTGGTTTTTGTAAGCCAAGCTAGAAAGAACTTAGTCCATCCCTTGATGTTTTTGTTTGATACCATGTTAAATCTGTTTCTGGTTCCTAGACTATTCTTTACTGTGGTCCAAATGCTCATTCCTGGAAAGGTGTTGTGCTTATTCTATGTGAAGAATTAGAAATTTGGAGTAAGCAGCCTGAAAAAATTTGAGTTTAATTTTCTTTTCAAATTGTGCAGTGTTGACGTACTAATCAAAGTTGTTTTATTTCCTAGCATTTTTTCTTTTTGGTTAAAGATTATGGAAGCTGGCTGGATATTGGAACAAGGTACAGTACCTTTTTTGCTTCCATTGCATTTTTAAAGCTTCATGGGTTCATACTATTATCTATTCATAATTCTTGTCATTTTTTCCAACTGCTCTGCTTAATCAAATGCTTCAGGGATATTCAACATACTTTAAACACATGTGCACACATACATATACATATCCCAAGCTGAAACTTGTGTCTTAAAATTTGTGCCAGAGCAACACAGAGTAAGTAATAAATCCTGCATGGCAAGAAATACAGTTAGTAGGATCTGTTTGAAGAGTAATTACACAAAAACTATTTTAATTAATGTTTTGCATTTTAATTAGTTGTAATCACTGTTAAAATAACAATTTATTGAAAGTGTTAATTATCTTGTTTCTAGTTAAGCCTCCATATACAGTTCACTGTGAATTAGTGAACCTTGTGTAAATATGTTGGTGGCTACCAAGGCCCATGTACTTATCCTCCCCCTAGCTGGGGAAGAGTTTAGCATTTAAACATAGCAATCTCAGCTAAAATGAGAGAGTTTGTTTTGCATTATGAGTCATATTAACCTCAAATACAAGGAATACACATTTCAGATTTACCTTCCCCGAGTTGTGAAAATAGATGAAATGCTGTAGTAAGCTTAGTAGGGAATGCGTTGTTACTAATCCAGCCAATCTGGTCACTTGACACTGTTATTTAAACAGAAGCTGAATAGTGAGCCATTGTTAATATTCTGTTTAGTCTGCATGTACTCTGTGCTTTGCTTTTGTGAGCCCCTTTGTTCCCAGCAGCGTGTGGACACGCGTGTGCACACGTGTTCTTTGGAGGTTCCAATTCCTGCTCATCGTTACCTTCTGAAGGTTCCTAGTGGGCAGAGGTACATTTAGATCAAACAGTGAAAATGGCACTTTAGCATCCCACTTCCTTGCCATGGTCAGTTTATGGTAAGTCAGAGGGCTTCATCCTTTGGTTTGAATTCCTCTGCAGATTAATAAGAATATTAAAGCCCTCAGAAAATTTCTGTTCTGTTGGGAAGAAGTTTTTTAATTGGGAGTTAGCAGCAAAAGTATAAATTGTTACAAGTACCCAAAAGCTTCCTCTCTGATACATGGTCTTCACAGCTAGAGCTTTACAACAGTAATGCATTGCTGGATCTATTTCAGCTGGAAGGTTGCTTTATTCTGAAGAGTTTAGGAGAGCTCATTATGCACCACTAATTCTGTCTGTGTGTGTGTGTTCTGATCACTGAAGAAAGCACTGTAAAAGGCCTTTTGAAGAAATAATTTGTGATTAATTTTTAACATGATATTCATACTGTTCATGCAACCTCTGTCATTACTTCACTTTTGAGTGCTTGACTCTACCACCTATGTTATTTTATTGTAGTCTATATATGTCTTATATGTAGGTGTGTATATGCACATAAGAAAAATAATTAGGTTGCTTAAGAAAGGAAGTGAATCCATAGGTGTGAAGCTAAGTGGTCCTTCCTTTATCTAGCATGAGCATTATTTTGGCACTAGAACTTTCTCCTCTGAGCAGATTTCTAATGTGTGATCCTCAGGCTTGGCAAAATTAGCAGGCAACAGCAGAAGATTTTTTTGTTTGTTCCTGAAAGGGGAGATGAGCTTCAAGGGGTTTTGGGTGATTCCCAAAACCAGTGGGAGTGAGATACTAACATAGCTTTTTCCTGTCTTCCTGTTGCAAGTGCAGTGACAGCTCTGTGGCATTGTCATTGCAGTGTTGTCTGTTGCTGCTTTGACAGCAAGGTCTGAAAATATCCTGTCTTACGACAGGCAACATTTTCCATGTTGCCAAAGCTTTCCTGAGAATAGGAGAAGTCTTTAGGGCTGCTCTCATATTTTTCTTTTTTTCTTGTCACACTGATAGGAAGTGCGTATGTGTGTGTCAGCAAAAATATCTGGATTTGTGTTATGTTACTGGTTAGCACATCAGTGAAATCAGAGGTGGAAAACCAGCAGCTTAATTGCCTGGTGGAGATTCATTCCTCTAAAGTCTCTCAGAGTCCGGTGGTTTATGTGCCACATTTGTAAAGCTTCGATGTGTGTTTCCTTACTCATCCTGTTTTGTGGTGATGGGCTTTCCAGAGATTTTTTAATTACCATGTTCAAAAGTTCTCTATGTCCTCTCTCTTACTAAGAATATGCAAGTTGAGTAGGAGACTTATGAGGCAATATTTGGTTTTTCCAACAGCCAAGTTTCATGTAGATGAGCTGGCTTTAAATCCCTTCCAATAAAAAGACCTTCACTGCTTTTTCACCTTGATGTTTTCTTTCCTAGTGGATCTCATTGTTTGGAAGTAAGGTTTGTTTACTGAACTGACATTTTCTATTTTTAAAAATTTCATCCCTAATTCCTGGCTTTTACATCCTATTCTGCTACTCCTTAACCATATGACATAGCATTTTACCATGCCTCAAATTTGCCTTAACAATATGATGTCTTTATTCTCCCAGTGGAATTCACCAGGTCACATAAGTGTCTTTGAATGGGAATAGATTTCTACGTCTTCCATTCTTCCAGTTCGTTAATGAAATGCTGAGCAACAACATATCCAACATACAGTCCTGTATTACCACATTCAGCAATTATCAATGCACCACTGATTCCCTCCTCTCAGTAAATTATCAATTACCATAAATATTTATGGCTTCTTAGAAAGTTTTGAAGTCCCTTTTCTTAATGGTGATGCCAAAATTGATGTAAGCTTGTCTTTCGGAGAGTGCTTTTCATTGTTTTGATATAATAATGGGATAACAGTCTTGCAGGGAATGCAGAACTCAAAGCAGCAGCTTACACAAACTTCAAAGGTGTGCTTAATCTTGCCCTCTACCTACATACCTTGAGGTAACCTGAATTGCATCATATGCCCCACAAGAACACGCCACTAAATTTCTTAAAAATAATAATGTAATTTTCCTAGTGTTTTTGATGTATCAGTGTGTAATACATGATCATGAGTAGTTTGTTCTGACAGGTCCTTTTATTTTTGAATAACAGCCAAATGGAATAGCTAGCTTTTCAGCTTCTTTGTCACTAAAATAATTTCTCTGCAGCTTAAAAGGTGTTTATCTATTTCTGTCTGTAGATTTCCAGAAAGAGAGAGAAATAGCCTTTAAAGCCTACTATATCTTCACAGTGCATGCACTTTGTAAATAGTTGTATAACCTGATAGTAAAGATAAACCTTAAAGGTTCTTTATATGGCTATTATATAGCTTTATATAGACACATACTGTACTATTCCTTCTCTTTATAGCTGCTGGAAGATAAAGATATGATCTTAACTGTTCTTCTGCAGTTTCAAAGGTCAGGGGACATAAATAAAGCACAAAACCCCTTTTTTTAGGTTTTAGGAATAACGGAGTCAATTTCGGGGTTGAGGTGCTGGGGCTTCTTGGTTGAACTGTTAAAACAAAAGTTTTGTGATTTGTTTTTGGTAAAACTGAGGAGAGAGGGTATGGCATTCTGGCTGGAAAAGCAGGGAACTTAAAATTCAGAATCTAAATCTGGGGTCTCAGTGTGTGTGCTTGGGAACAGTTCAAAGAACATGTCACAAAGAAATAATGTCTCCAGACTCTTCTGGAGAGTGCTCATCCAAGTCTCTGCACAAGTTGTTTTTGTTTTACTTATTTTGTTCCTAGTTGTTTTAATTGCTATGGTGACTTACTCCATCTTCTTGTCTTTCCAGCTTCTAATCAGGTCTGTCATCTTAGGAATTAGCCTGTCTTGGGAGAAAGCCTAGTTTTGGAGCAAGATTGATTCCCACTGCTTTATCCCCTTGATTTTTTTTAATATCTTAGATTCTTCTTGTCTTTGGTTCTTCTTATCTTCTTTTTTTCTCACCAATATACACTGTCACAAAGCCAGGAGGTGGTAGTACCTCATATGTTCTCCTTGTGGTTCCTTGCCACTGAAACAGGTGTCTTGTTCCCTGATAAAAAATATTCCTACCACCAGCTTTGCCTGTTGACATTGATCCATACATGGGCACTCACCTTTCCATTGAACAGTGCTGCCTTACTGTAGATCATCCATGGTCCCCCACACCTGCTACCTCTGCCATCTCATCCTTTATAAACATTGCCCCACTGTGCCCCATTATGCTACTCTCTTGTACCTGTTTAATGGCTCTTCTTCCTCCACATGGATCTAATTTTCCTGGAGCCTAGAATCTCACTCTTTCTTCTCATTAGCTCAGGTTTGACTTCTGATGCAGAAAGCTTGTTTTAAGAATTACCTCCTTCACTGTAACTACAGATCCAGTCAAGGGTGCAGGTTCTGAATTCTATAGGACTCAAGATTTGACACTGCTGTTGTGGCATATACCTGTAAGAGTCTGGTTTTCTTTGTTTAAATACAGCATTACCCCAGCTTAAGAAGTAATTTACCAGACAGAGCTGCCCACAGGCAGTGCAGTACCAGTTGCTGAGAGCCCCAGAGATGCTGGCTGTTTGTAATTATGTGACAAGCAGATTGAAATTGTTTTTATTATGCTCTATGGCATTATATATATGTATGTGAATGTCTGATATTTTATTAAAGGAGCATAACTATGCAGACCTATGCAGTATAGCAAGGGAGAATTGTGTGCAACACTCTCTTCTTTACAAAAGTATAGCGGATCCAGTCCCTCAACTGACAGGTGCTTAAGGAGAGTTTCAAGAGACCTTTTTGCTTTGATAAACCCCTCCCTATGCCCTGCCAAATCCCTGATCACATCTGAAAGAGCTCCTTTTGGGGGGTGCACAGGAACTCAGATGCCTGTCTGAAGACCATGCATGGTTTGTGGTGGTCTTGGAGTATCTATGGGAATAAAGGCAGAGTCTTCATGTGTCTTGTGATTTTCAGATTTCTCATTCATACTTTCTTTTAAAGTTACAAGGAAAGTGGTGTTTGCTGCTTACATGAAAAACTAGAATTCTGGTGCCAGGTGAGAAGGAAAGCTAAGGTGTTACCAGTAAGGCAGGAGACACTAAGTGTCCAGGTATTTACCAGAGTGGCTGTTCCCTTAGGAGCCAGCACCCTTATTTACCTGTGGTGAATGTACAGTCCCCAAGGCCACACTATGCCATGAAGATAACTGCAGCAAGAGTTTGAGTTTCATCTGTCAACGTGTCCTTTCCCATGGAGAACTGAAGCCAAAGTTGTAACACACCCAGGTGATCTTCCAAGGGCAGCTCTTGAGGAAGTTTATCTTTGTTGTTGTAAATGTGCTGTGCCCTATGAAGTCCAAAGTGCACTGCACAGGTGACAGTAGGCTTTGTGCCTGGCATCATGCTCTCCTTGTGTCCCTTCTTACACCTTCCCTACAGAAACAGGACAGGAGCTTGGCTGCTGTAGATGTGCTGCTCTGCCACTGGTTATGCTCGTTGAGGTCTGAGCCCTTTTATGACAGTGGATTTTTCTAATTGATTTCTTAAAACTATGCATTTTGAGCAAGGCATTTGTGAGATGTTTTAGTCAGGCTCAACTGAAACAGAAAAATCTTACAGCATGCATCAAGTCTCTTTTCATGTTCTCCATGTTTGGTCCTTTGGTCGCTGGCACCCTGGCTGTGGAAGAGCATTTTGGATTACTTTTATTCTCTCACACTGGTAGAAGCCCAGCTTTGTAGAGAGCTGGTGCTTCTCCGCTTCACAGGTCTAAATTGTGCTAGGCTAGCGCCAGAGTTGTCACAGTCTCAGGGTTGTGAGGATTGATAGCGTCGGCATTATGAGCTTTACTGCTCTTCTGTGGCTACACTCTCAAACTGAATGAGTCCTCTGGCAGAAATTCCAGGTCATTAAGCCAGCAAGCATTCCTTGCAATCGTGTTTGTGACTAAACTCAGACTTCATTGAGTTCGAAGTTACTCTGTTTGTCCTAAAGAGCCATCTACTTTGGAATAATAGGTATGGGTGCATCAGGTATGGGTACCTCTCATGTCAGAGTGCTAGTTTCTTCAAGCAGTCCCAAGAAAAACCAAAGCCACAATGGATGAGTAATGGACATGGGTACAGCAGTGTTTCATCTGCAGCTCTAACCTGAAATGTCACTGGTTTTGGAAGATTTCTGGTTTCTGAATGACTAGTGGTTTACATTAACAGTACCCGATTCAGATCTTGCAGAATAACACAATGGTTGAGGTGGGAAAGAAGGACCACAGGAGGTCACCTAGTCCAACCTCCCTGGTCAAGCAGGGTCCTCCAGAACACACTACTCAGGATTGTGCCCAGATGGCTTTTATCCAGGGAAGATAAAAGGGACTCCAGGGACTCCACAGCCTCTCTGGGCAGCCTGTTCTGGTGCTCAGTCACCTGCACAGTAAAGAAGTTCTTCCTCATGTTGAGGTGAAACTGCCCGTGTTCCAGTTTGTGCCCATTGCCTCTTGTTCTGTTGCTTGGCACCACCAAGAAGAGCCTGCATCCATCCTCTTGACAGATACTTATAGACATTGAAGAGGTCCCTTCTTACTTGTTTCTCCTCAAGACTGAACAGGCTCAGCTCTCTCAGCCTTCCCTTGTAAGAGAGATGCTCCAGTCTCTTAGTCCGTTGATCATCTTCTTAGCCCTCCACTGGACCTGCTCCAGGAGCTTCCTGTCTCTCTTGTACTGAGGAGCCCAGAACTGGACACAGTGCTCCAGATGTGGCCTCACCAGGGCTGAGCAGAGGGGCTGGATCACCTCCCTCAACCTGCTGGCAACAATGCTCTTCCTAATGTACCCCAGGATCCCTTTGGCCCTCTTGGCCACAAAGACACACTGCTGGCTCATGGGCAGCTTGTTGTCCACCAGGACCCCCAGATCCTTCTATACAGAGCTGCTTTCCAGCAGATCAGTCCCCAGCCTGTCCTGGTGCTTGGGGTTATTCTTCCCCAGGTGCAGGACCCTGCATTTGCCCTTGTTGAATTCCAGACAGTTCTTTGCTGCCCATCTCTCCAACCTGTTGAGGTCCCTCTGAGGGGCTGCACAGCCCTCTGGGGTATCGGCCACTCCTCCCAGCTTTGTGGCATCAATGAAATTGCTGAGGAGGCATCTGCGCATGTGGATGTCAGGTTTGACTGAATGGTATGTAATCCAGTTCTCCCACATGAAGGGAAAGTCTGCCTTCCTCCAGACTTTCTCCCTGATCCCCTGGATCAGGCATTCTTGAGAGCTGGCCTTGGCAGTGAAAGCTGAATACATTCAGTATCTCTGCCTTTTCTGCAGCCTCTGTTGCAAAGGTCCCTGCTCCATTCAGTAGCAGGCCCACATTTTCCATAGTTTCTCTTGTATTATTGGTGTCTTTGAAGAAGCCCTCCTTGTTATTCTTGACATCCTTAGCCAGATTTAATTCCAAATGGGCCTTGAACCCATTGAACACAGAATGCCGAATGTCCTGGATTGGATCTTAGTCTGACCCTAAACAGCCCATCTGTAACACCAGTGAACCTCAGGTAACAAAATTTGAGCAAGTGGAGAACAAGCTTGCTACTTGTTAGACTTCTAATCATTAGTGGCTTCAGAACATCCTAACCCAGAAGCTGCATTTTCATATTGTGTTTACTAGCCACTCTTGAACTCACCTCTTTAATCTCTTGGCATGTGCTACCACAGCACAGAATTCTACAGATTTTAGCAATGTTCAGTGAAAAAGTAGTGGGGTTTTGGTTTTTGGCTTTTTTTTTTAAAGCAATTTGTCACTAGGATAGTGTTTTCTCTAGGAAATTGCACTTCATGTGACATAAATATCTGAGTTGTCTTACTACCAAGGAATGTCTGCCTGATGGCAAGTTCTCTCTAGATTCTGTGCTATTGTTGACAGCAAATGAAAGTTTTGCAGTTGTTTCACTCACATATACTGAATTATCCATTTGAATGGAAAGTACACCTGGTACTCTTACTCTTACTTGGTGTATGCTCAGTTGTGTTTTCTGTTGTCCCCACCATTTTATTTTGTCAGAGACTTGGTTTTTTACATGACAGGACTACTATAATATGTGTCTTCTAAGAGCAGTGTATATAAAATTACATCCTAGGTGAAAAATTAGGCCTACTTAAAATGAAAAAAAGAAATATTCAGAGGGTTATTTATGTCAGGGTTTTTTTTCCTTTACTCTGCAAATTTGTATTTTTCTCTCACTTTTTTTATCTGTCTCTTCCTTGCAGCATCAGCCACTATGTGCTGGTGATGTCACTAACCATATTTATGATGGTGATGAATGGACTGGCCCAGCTGTTAACTACACAGAGACTTGGACTTCCCAGGAGGAATAAGCACCATTCCATGTGATGAAGCATCCTCAGACTTCCTCTGAACCAACCTCCAGCTCTGGAATGATGGACTAGAGTGCCAAAATCCCATCCAGTGATCAGAGAGCTGTGCTGATACAGATTAAATGCTGTCACATGACTGAAATTTGCATTTAAGGGTTGCCATTTAGACACCAATGGGAATATGGGAATAAAAAAGCCTCTGTTTATTCTTTAAGCGTACACATTTCTTGAAAATGAAAACAGCAACAAAGTTGTTTTTAAAATACATAGGCAGCTGTCTTTTGGGTTGTGTTTTTTGGGGAGGTGGGGTTTTTTTCTTTTTTTGTTGTTATTACTTGGCTGCCAGCTGTTTATACATACTCTCATTAGGAGTCTACAAAGTTCTAGCTTTGTTTCATGTCTTGAATAAGCACCTCCCAGACTAAGGCATGAATGAAATCAGTCTGGGCAGATCGCTGGTTTGTGTGTACCTGATGTGGCACACGCGTTGGAATAGCTCCAAAACAGGCTGTGCTTTTTGCAAGCCGTGTCAGCGTGCCTGTGAGAATATCTTGAGGCAGGTTAAGGCTGGTGTGCTGTGAGGCTGTTGCTGTAAGACAACATCTTTCAGCTCATCCTGCTGTGAATTGCTGCTGCTGACTGTGCTCTCCTGCTGCCTCCTGAGCTTGGGCGGGCTGAACAGTATGACACTCAGGTAGCTGATCCAAATGAAAAAGAACATGGTTAAATAGCAGGCAAATTCCCTGGGCCAGCTCATGACAGGGTGGGCAGGAAGGTTAGGGCTGATTGTTTCCATAGCAGCCCTGAGTTAGATCAGCATAAAGAGGTCATGAAACTGCAGCTGAAGTTGCTGGTTTTCAGAAAGTGATGCCATGTGGAGGCTTTTTTTTTTTGTTTGCTTGTTTTTCTTTCCACTTGTGTTCTACTCCTGATTACAAGCATCAGTAATTGCTGCAAAATGAATCTAATGCAGATTCCCTGTGTACTGATTACAAGTGAGAAGCAAGGAAAAGAAAAAAACGTTGTTCATTCTGGCCCATTCTGTGATGGCGTCACTAAAAATTGTGTTGTGTAATACCCCTGTGTCACACTCCCAAGTAGCAGCCAGGACCTTCTGTCCGGGAGCTGATACATATGGTGCATGATGCTGGCAGCCAAGGCTAGACATGGATCATGGGGGCTTCTCCAATGCTCTTTCCAGCCATCTGGCATTTGGCCACGGTCACATGTCCGTTAAACACTCTGAAAACTAGTCATCCCTCTGCAGGAAGTTTGGCTGGGAAAAACCGGTTATAAACCTCCATCTGCTTGTTGGGTGTAGAAAAAATGGCATCATGGGCCTGCAGTCATCCATGCAGCTTCAGAGTACCTTGTGAGAGAGTCTGAGTACTGTTAAGAGAGTAATTTTTTCCACTAGGTGGTGGTCCAGTGGTCTCATTGGGCATGTTGCCTCACAGTTGGCCTCAGTCGCAGCAGATATTTTGCATTTGTTACAGGCTGTACCTGCAGACTGCACACCTCAAGGTGGACATGTGCCTGGTGCTGGTGGTTGTACCCTACAGCCAAGGCAAGGAGCAACCACGAGCAGCTGGAAAGTTGCCACTATGGCAGAGTCTCTGCATAGGCATGGGAAGGTGCCGCACTTGTTCCAGGATCCAGTGAGTGTCTGCTGTGAAGAGCTATCCTTACCTCAGCCTCACTCCACAAGTATCTACAGCATACTGTATCATTGTGGGTACAGACTGCATCCTCCTCAGCTTTCTGTGACCTAGTTGATGTCTTGAGACCTCTGTCCACAGTGCTTCCCTTCAGTACACAAAGCTCTAAGCCATTGACCATCCCAGTCTCCATTGCTGGAGTGACTGCTTTGCAGAACTACTGTATGTAGAACAAATTCACTCATGGGAGCAGCTGAACAGCTGGCATTGATATGATGTGAAGAAATTGACTGAAAAATTGGGAATGTGGGACTCACAGGGCTGCCACCCTTAAGTCACACGTTCTGCAAGCTCATCAAAACTGCTTGTTATCTATGACAAGACAAAGTGGATATCCTACCTATTGGGAGGTACATACTGCTGGCACTGCAGGGTCCCTGGGAGAATGCAGAGGAGCTCAAGCCTTACGCCTTTTTTTACCACAGGGGGCTGGTAATAAAAGAGCATCTCAGCCCACTGCATCTGGTGCTGCTCATCTGTAGTGGTAGGAATAATCTATATACTCTGGTATGCAGGCAAGTGGAAATGAACGTGCAAAGTGCAAAGTAACTGCATCAGTTACTCCTTCTGCTTATGGTTTCCGTAGCACCTTTTTCTACAAAGTGAGTTTTGTTTGTTACATTGTTCCTTGTAAGAGAAGAAGGGGGACAATGAGCACAGGGGAATATTTGCAATATGCTTGTTGTTTTTCCCCAGTGTTGCTCTGCAGGGGTTTGTTCTTGTTTGCCATTTGCTCTGGTTGGGCCATGGTGGTAGCAACCTCTGCTGCCTTTTCCCTTTCCCCCTCTGGTTCCTTGCATCTCTGTGCCATTTATGAATTCAGTTTCTATCAGAGGCCACAGGAGTGCTGGAGAGCAGCTTTCATGGAGAGGCAGCATTGGCTGTGCTAGTCTTGTGTCTCCCCAGGGGAGGCTCTTGCTGAAGGCTTGGCCCACACTTCTGGGTTGACTCCAGCATGGAGAGGTGTCAAAAATTCTCCCACTCAGCAACTTTACACAGCCCCATGGGGTGTGTGACAAAGTCGACTCTTCCCTCCCACAGATTGCTGTTCTCCAGAAACAAATGGCATCAGCAATAAAACGTCCTCCCCAACCTTAGCAGCTAGGGTAGGGAGTAAAATTCTGTGTTAGGATGGGTTTAAGCTTTCTTTTGTTCCACTTGTGGGTCTTCAAGCATCATCATCCCTCTTCATGGGGTCTTGACAGGATTCAGGGCACAGAAGGGGGGTTCTGAGCCAGCAGAGGCTTCCAGCACACATGAATGATGTGAAGGCAGAATTTATCCCAAGCCCTTCTGCCTGCCTTCTTTCACCTGCAGCAGAGCTGCACACTCTCTGACTCTGGAGCAGGTGAGGCTCCAGAGAGTGAAAACCTCAGGCTGGAAAAGACAGGTAGATGGACATTGTTATTCATGCCAAGAGTGGCACAATTTTAATTTTTTTTTAAACTAAAAAACCTCTTCAAAGCTTCTGTCTTCCTGATTTCAGATCCATGGATCCCTGAAGAGCTAACCATAAACCTAGAGTGCCCATCAGGTGGTGTAATGCAAGAGAAACTATACTGAAGAGCACCTGATACAAAGGTCTTGTAATCTTCAGCACTAGGAATTGTTCTCTGCTTTTTTGTTATCAAAGCTGTACACAGCAGCCTTTTGATATCTGCCCAGGGAGTGAGCTGTTTCTTCAGAAATGATGAAGCTTAGATTGTATCAAGACCTCTTATGACTCAAACTAAATAACTTCCCCTTCTCCCTCACAGAGTAAATCAGATTTCACAAGATTTGACAATTCCAATGCGTGCCGTGCCTGTTAGTCGTGAGTCTGGTACAGTCTTCACATTTTTGAATGAGAACAATGATATGAATGAACATTCATGGTCTCACCCAAACCTTAAACTGTGGTGTCTGGTTTGGAGAAGCCACAATGCAAATGTTTTTTCAGCACTTACCACCCCAGCTAATTTGTAAGGATGTGATGCTCATTACTTCTCCAGATTGTTTGTGTGAACCCTTTTCTTGTGACTTTGGAGTGGTGGGGGTACTTCACCCAGATGTCTTTGGCAAAAAGGATGAGAACATGGAGGGTGCCGTGCTTCTGCATCTGATAGATGTGGGGCTCTGTGAGCAGGAGCCAGCTGAAGAGAATATTTTTAGGAGCTATAGTCGTGGTGGGGAAGGAAGAACTTCTGTCTTGCACCTGCTCGGGGGTGTGCTGTGTGTCACAGTGATGGGACATCTCCAGATGCCTTCATCCAGCCTGAAGGTGAAAAACTGTCTTCTCCTGTGTGTTGTCTTTGGGAAGCTGCTTGGTGAGCTTCTATGGCTGGGGAAGGTCTGGGAACCTGTCTTGCAGAGCTGCCAGGTGTGTGGTACAGCCCCAGATCAGTCCTGGTTATCCATCCATGAGACAGGGCTTGTGGTGAGCTGGGACTGACCGTCACAGCAGCTGGCTGTGGTCACCAAATTATTTGCAGTTCTTTCTGGTCTCTCTTGGACTAGTTATGTTCATAAGGATGTGTAGAATCCAGTTCATCTGCTTACAGAGGCTCTGAATTCAGCTGGTTCCTGCAAGAACTCCCTCCTCACTCCAGCGCAGGGCACAGTATTTTAGCATTTGAGGCCTGAAAAGAGGAAGAAGAAGGCTGAAAGCAAGGCACTCTCCCTTTTCCCATGACCTTTGAAATCAAGCTTGTTATTTTCATTATTTGTTTATTTATTGACTTATGCTTGGCATAACTTTCTAACTTTGAAGGTGGATAATGTAAAGGCAATGACAACACACCTTGTTTTGTTTGCACTTTATTTTCCATGTGAGTTGTAAGAGCAAATGCCTCTAATGTTACATAAAGTGAAGTTGACTTAAAGGTTTACCTTTTGCTCAGGTCAATACTGGTGACGAACCTGTTAATAATGGCTGGCTATCATCCAGTGCTTTCTCTGCGACGGGGAGAAAAAGCACCAGACCAAGTTCCCCCCAGCCGTCTGTGACTGCAGTGGGACACAGCCAGGGATGGAGCCCACTTGTGCTCTGAATTTCCTGCCATCTGCACCCTCCTTCTCAGAGTGTCACCTCTGCTGCAAGGAGGCCCTTCCTGACCTGAATTGTCCAGTGACCCAGTGTACAGCCACCAAGTCCTGCACACCCGGTGCTGGGGCCAGTGGTCGAGCGAGGGATAGGGTAGTGTAGAGTCAGGCCTGGGGAATTTAAATTTAAATCACTGCAAAAGCAATCACACCTGGGTCCAAAGTTTTTGCCTCAAAGTGAGAAGGTAGGAGAAATATGAGAAAGCCATGTGTCACTACCACAGCTCTTCACTGTTCCCACTGCCTCCTCTTCCTTCTTGAGGGGTTTGCAGCTCCAGCAGTACCTGCCCAAGCCTGGCTCCAAGCTTCAGCAACCACAAGCTGATCCAAAGGGCACATGTCCAGTAACAAACATTGCACAATTGAACCACTGGCATTTAGGGCTGGGAAAACCTCTAACCAAGACCTAGACTCCTCTAATTAAACTTAGCTTATCGCTCTTGTGGAAATGCTGAAGGACAAGGCATTCTCAGTGCAGTTCTTATATTGACTTTCTGTGGAGTAACCTTTATATATCTCAATAGATGTGGCCTTTTAGTGATGGACATCATTATTCTGCCTTCTTGGCATGTGAGGCAGTGCAAGACAAAAACTGCAGAGTAATTTCAACAGAGGCTGAAATTTGGTGATGTGAGTCGCAGTGAGCACACAAGCAGAGACAGACTCTGAAAATGCTGTGATTTTATTTTTATATCAATTTCCATATTAAGTTAAGAGACACTAGAACTTACTGTACAAAGCACTGCTATCCAGAACTATATTTAGCTGCTCAGATATTTGTGTCTCCATCTCACTAGCTCTCCAGAAGTGAGTGGATATTTTCCATCAAGGGCTTGTTACATCTGACCTACTGTGAAAGGAAAGTATCTGTTTCATCACCATGCATTTTTTCATACAAGTGGTATCTTTCTGTGTCTTTTCTAACCTACTTTAACACATTATATTTCCTTTAAAATGCTACAAACTTACTTGCTTTAATGTAACTTGATAATTAACTGGTGATTACAACCAAAAGAAGAAATTAACATGCGTGTCATTTTTAAAGAATTACATAGTGCAGGAAAACCTCCTAGTATTTGGGATGATGGCCAAATCTCCATCCAGGACCTGAACTGAACATAAGCCTTCTGAAATTTGTTTGAGGCTCCTCATTTCCTGGGGCTTTATTTCCCCACCAATCCCAAAACAGCCATGCAGTGAACCCTGCCTAAGATTTTGTTTTCCCAAGCATGAGGGTTTCCCTTGAGAGTCCCTCCTATCTTTGCTTCTCCAGCAATCTGTGTCCTGAGTGGCCCAGGACCTTATGTGCCAGCCCAACTCTGCAGGAGAATCTTAGGAGCATTTTGCAGTCAGCGCCCAAACCCAGGACAGTTCAGGGGATGAGTTTTGTCCTGTTCTGTGGGTCATGATGGCAGCCAGTCTGTCACGGGACAGCCCATTTGGTTAGTTTGCTGCTTTTTTGTTTGTTTGTTTAGAAGTTGGGTTTTTTTTTAATTTACACTTAAAGCTTGAGATTTAGTTTTTTTCAAGTAATGATTGTGAGACCAGCTGTCGGCATTAATTTGTTTTAATATGACTCAATCTGAGCAGTGTTCAAGCTTCCTCTCAGAAAATGTAGCTGACTGAGGGGTTTTTTTTCAGGCAGTTTGCTTGACAGAGAATAAATTTTTACAAAAAGTTGTTCTACAGAGCAAGGGAACAGACTCTGTCATTTTCCCTTCCTGCTGCTCATTTCTTGCAAAAGTACCTGACATCTGGGGAAAAGCAGCCTTTTCATTACTGGGTGCATGGAAGGCCCACGGGCAGGAGCGCAGAATAACTGGCTCTGCAATTTATAGAACTGCAACTGATTGTGTTTTAAGGCTCTGTTTCAGTGAGGCACCATTGCTGCCTATCATTCCAATAAATATATTGGAACTGAATGGCAGTAACTCTATTTCTCTCCTTGTGGCAATTTTAATTCTTTGTGAAAAATCACGGCAGCTGTGAGCTTTCTGAATACAAAGCAACAGAGCACAGGTAAGTGGAGGTGACATTCCCCTGTAGTTCACGGCAATTAACCTCAGGAGGGAAAGAAAAATTAAAATGGTCACTGGTGTTTGGGAGAATTACCTTGTGATGCATTGCAAATACCCTTGTAGGCAGTGATTGAACTTAATCTGTGCCAGAGTTATGCAAATATGCTTACGATAGGTTTGACAGCTTGATCCCTTTCTCACTCTGAGTGGAGGAGGAAGATGGATCGGTGTACATGCTTCTAGAGGCAAAATGTGTGATACTTGTCAGGTTAGAGCTAACTGGCATTATTTATTTGCTTACTTTGCAAGTCTGTGAATGTGCCTCACCATTAAGAAGACGAACACGGTAATGATTCTGTTTAATTAAGGGAGAAGTAACTTTCTTGCCAGTTCTAAGTGTCGCTTGATCTATCTGAGGTGTCACAGGACTGGAGAACTGCAAAGGGCTGAGGAAGCATTACTTGTGCTCAGTGCGTGGAGCTTTATGAAAGCAATTTACATATTTGCACACTGAAGCATAACTACCAGAACATAAGCGGGGTGATAAATGATTAACTATAAAAGATTGGCAGCTTGGGCAAAAATCCAGCAGAGCACTTAAGCATGTGCTTAACTTCAAACAACCTGGCCCTGCTCGCAGTGCCAGGGCCTCTCTTAAGTTCGGGAATCTGCTCCTGCACTTTGGTTAAATGTGTGCTTAAGTGACCAGGAGGACCAGAGTCTGGCTAAGCGAGCTTGTAAACAGGAAAAGCTTTCTTGTAGAATGTTTTTAAATCGGGGTGGCAGCTGTAAGCAGGACTGTAAACAGATCAGAGCTCATCACAGATGGAGCATCCCCAGCTCCTATTGATGAAGTGGGAATTGTCTGTTGCCTAGCGTTTCTCAGACAAAGGGCAAAACCAGAGGTATTGCAGCAAAAGACTAATCTAGTCTGCCCATTTCAGCACAATGTTTTGTTTTGTGCATTTTGTTCTGGTTTGTTTTTAATTTTTGGGAACATAAACATGCTAAATATTTTAGTGCTGTTCCGTGAAAATCACGCTCTGCTTTGGCCAAATGTTGCTTTCACTAAATGGTTTAATTGAAAATGAGATTTGGCCAAAGAAGAAAACCCAAAAAAAAACCCAGAAAAAGAAAACCCCAACCTCCCAACAGTATTTTAATTTTCCAGTAATTTGAAACTCTTCTCCAGCATTCATCTTGCAGCCACCAAGAATCCTGTTAATAACTTTGCTTCATCACAAGCCACTTTCTTACAGTGTATTTGGCAGTTCCTGAAGCTGGAGGTTGAAGAAGCTGCCCTGAAGCACAAGTGTTAAACAGAAGTTGAAGGCCCAAATGAGGGTCATTCTGATGGAGCTGGTTTTGGTCTCCATGTAACAATTCAGGAATGTTTCCATTCATCTGGGTGAAATTTACTAAACGAGTACTACAAATGAAGTCCACTGCTTTCTCCTTTTATCCCTTCTAAAGGAGAATATATGGGCTTATATCTTCTGTCAGAGTGACTTGCTCCTCGAGTTACGCCTCCCACCTCCAGCAGATAGCTGGGAGCAATGGCTACTGTACATTCACCAGGCATTCACTCAATCCTTGTGGGCTTTTATGTCACCACAGAGCGATACATGCTGCTGTTGCATGTTCTTTCCATTTTGGAAAGCTTTTTGGCTCCATAATTAATATTTTTTTAATTTATTTTATCTCTGCTGATATAATCTCTCTTAAACCATGTATGAAGTTCTTGGTGGTTGGGTAAAACTTAATTTGAGCGTGTCAGTGTGATGGTGTCTTTCATTCAGGAGACAAGAAGGAAGATGATAATCTCCTTTTCTGGAATAAATGTGAATAGATTCAGTGCCCAAAACATAGGCTCTAGATAATTAACAAGAAGCAGAAAAAGGTGAAAATATTTTTCCAGGGCTCAAATTAAGATCTAAGCAGTAAGATACTGTTACTGGAGTGTGTTGCCAGCCTGAATAGCTAGGGAACAAGCAGGAAAAATAGGATTTAGAAAGTCCTGGAGACAGAAAAAAAAAGTTGGAAATACAGTTTGGAGAGAATGGCTGAAAATTCCCATAACAAATACGAGTGCAGACTAGAAAATGATAAATTATCTCTGATTTGATTCAGACTGTCTTCAAGGCTTTTGTATTTCTTTTTTTTTTCTTTTCAAAATCAACAGGTTTACATCAAATTACCTGAATCCCTCAGCAATTTCTCCTCCTAATGGAGCTAACTTGAAAGATGCTGAACAATGATCAAACAGCATGAGACACACCTACAATGAAAGCAGTCACATTTTTGTAGTCAGAGGGTGGGGGAGCTGGAGCTTTCTCCATATCTGTTTAAAGCATCCAAATGGGTTTTATGCTTCTGTAAGGCATGGACCTTGGATATAAGCCAACAGCTGTCAAAATCCACAGGAATTTCCTAAAGCCCGTGGAAGCCAATGGATTGAAAGGTCAGTTGTAGATAGATCAACAGTCAAAATGCTCTCTCAGGAGCATAAGTTAAAGGCTGGTTATTACAAAATTCAAGCGCTTACATTTTTTGTAAGTCTGCTATCATTCCTTTTTTACAGCCAGGTTTAATATGCTGGACCTATATGGAAGTTGTGGCTTTCTGGAATGTTGTTGCAGGTGCCACATTGCTGCAGCTTTTCCAGGTAATGGTTCAGGTGGCCACGAGCTGACTGTCTTCTCATATGCAACCCACCCCACTCCCTCCACCAAATCCTCCAGCTCCCTTGATCTCAGATTTGAAATCCCAGTCTTTACTCAAAAGTTTTTGTGCATTGGTCAACCCATGAGTGTGGGCAGGAGCAACACCTGGTCAGAAGTGAAGAGGGGAAAAACCACTAACATTGATTTTCACGACCACTCCTGGTTCCTTGGGAAGAAGGTATATAGAGGTGGATTTTATCACTGGCAAATTAACCTGAGAATTGGTGAGGGATGTGGAAGAGAAGCTGACAACTCTTCCATTACCATTATTGAGTGGCTTTGCTTCTATTACTAAAGGAAACTACATATATATATATATA
>VXBC01005393.1:845782-886516 GCA_013399945.1 Ploceus nigricollis
TATATATAATATATATTTTTTGGGGGGGCTTTTTTGTCCTTTTCTTCTGGACTCGATAATTAAGAAATCAGTAAATCACATAAATTCAGGAGAGGTAAGTATATTGTTTTCTGGTTTAAACCAGTTCTTTTGTGTTTTGTCTTGCCTGCAAAATCCTTCCTGTTTCTCAAATGCAGGGTAAGTAGACAATATATGTCAGAAAATATGTGATAATAAATGTTTAACTGCAGTTTTCCATTGCACATGCTGAAAGTAAGAAAAGGGGGAGGGGAAATAGACATGTTAATGATGTTGTATCATTATCATATTTTCTTAACCTAGCATGGGAGGAGGATGCATAATTACCTGGACAGAGACTGAGTATATTGACTTCAGCTATTCCTCAGCTGGAGCTGTTTTTCAGTATGTGAGCACAAAAAGCTTTAAGGAATAATGCATAAAAATGCTATTATCCTTGGAAAAAGCTATATTCAGCTGTCTTGGCCATTATGTAGGTGAAAACACAATGGGTACCAAGACTGCTGAGTACATTTGCATGAGATTAGTTAAATCATCTAAGCAGAATGTCCCCCCTGTCTGTTTCACCCATGCTCAGATGCTGGGGAGCCTGGAAGCAAAAGTAGAAAGAAGATGCAACACTGCATGAGCACTTCCATTATTTTTTCCTGATTAAAGAGAAGGCACAAAAGGTGGGGAGGGACTGGCTAGTCATGGGAAATGCCAGTTAGGAAGAGTGGCACCTCTGGGTTCTGTCACCGTGCGCAACTTTGGGTAACTTGATAAAGTGTCTGGGATCACTTTTTTGAGCTTGATTTAATTTTTTAAAAATGTCAGAACACCAAAATTCCCACTTCAATCCACAGCATTCAGTAGAAGGGTCAGTTTTTCCCCTGTGAAATGGGAATTGCTTGAGAGGATGACCCACTCACACTTTACCCCTTCTCTGAAAGGTTAATGGCCTACCTGGACATGAAGGGCAATTTCCTTTGTACTTGCAGCAGGAATCTGATCTCCTTTGGGGTTTCTGGGAATCTCAGTGATGCAGATAATACCCCCCTCCGGCATCAACTTGAGTGCAGAGTTGTGACTGCCTGGTGCTGAACAGGTAAAATGTTACTTGCTGGAGCCAAGACAGACCCTGGCCTTTCTGGCACAGCACCACTGATGGATGAGGCTCTTTCTCTGGGCTGCATTCGTGTGGTTCCAAAGCCTTTGCAGGGAATTTAGAGAATATGTCCCCAGGATGTTGTGCTTTGGAAAACAGGCATGGGGATTGGAGCATGTTAGCTCAGCTGCGGTTTTACTGGCAGTATGGGACATGAAATAACACCAAGTTTTCATTTGGCCATAGAAATGACTAAATAGAAGTACTTTACCACTTAGGGAGTGTTGCATTCTTGTCGTGTCTCAGCATTTTCAGATACAACAGATGAAACACATTAAATTATGCAAGCACTAAAAGAATGCATTGTTAGCCCCATCTTTAACTTGCTTGCAAATAAATAAACACAAATAACTTATGTTGTAGGTACTGTGGGTGGAATTTTTGCCTTGTGCTGGTCCATGGAACATACATACATGTGTGTGCATCTGTAGGTGACCCATAAGTTGTTCCTGCTGCACGTGTTGCCTGCTGGGTCTCACAGTGTAGGAGAAAGCACATGACTGCACATCCCTTATTTGCATTCCAGTTGTATACAGCTTTGGCAATTTGTTTATGCAGTTGGATGTATGCAATTATCAATAACAGAGCCCACAATAAGTCCCAATTAATGTTGCCTCAGGAATCTTCCTTTATGTTGTGCTGGTTTCTGTAGATTTAAACACTCTGCATTAATAATGCATTAATATTGTTTTCTCTTGTGGTTTTGGGGTTGGTTTGGTTTTTTTTTTGGTTTGATTTTGTTTGGTTTTTTTTTTTAATTCAATGCTGTGTTTGCAGTATATAATCTCCCATTTATTTTGTTCTCTTTGCTCAGCAGGGACACTTTTTCCACTGACTCTTTATGAGACTTCTTCATGAGTATAAAAGCCATTTATCTTTATTAGTTGTATATTTTGCTCATCACCTCTCTTGCATTTATGAATTAAATATTTATTGATTTTTTTCCACAAAGAAGAATGCCCCACTGCTCAGTAAGAACAATTACCAGCAGCTATGCACAGAGAACCGTAAGGAAAGCAAACCTTCATTACTTCTGCATGCACTTCCATGTCAGAAGTGACAGGAACTGAATCTGTCTTTTAATGGAGATCCTTGTAGGGCTGGGTATTTTCTTTCCAGGAATCTGTATAATGGGCTATGAAAGAAGAGATTGCATCTTTTTGTTTTGTTTCTCTCTCTCTTTTTTTTTTTCTTTTTTTTTTTTTTTTTTTTTGCTTTGTGATACACAAGCAAAAGTGAAGGAATTTTTCCTCTCTTCTCCACTTTTTGCTTGTAATCTCGTTGAACTGATAGGTATTTATCCTGATATCATATGAAACTGTTATAACTATAACTTAAAGTGATTAGCTTACTCTCTGTTTTTCATTAATTAATTTTAAGGCTCAAAGGATCAGTGTGATCAGCTGCCAGATATTGCTGCATGAAGCCTACAGCCCTGACTGGATCTTGCTGCAGGAAGGTGTGCAACTCTGCTGGAAACGGTGTGTTTCCACACACCGTTTGGGACAGGACAAGTCCCCATCACCTCTGAAAACAGGAAGATTGTTTCCAACCTAGATAATGTGCCTTCAAAGTGCAGCCAAGGAATTTGATGTTGAGTCTCTATCTAAAGCATGGAAATGCCCTGTCAAAGAAAGCAGTCACAGAAAATGACTTTGAAATTGTTTCCTCTCCCCAGCAATATCCTGTATTGTTTGAAGTTATGTCCCATGAGCAGAAGACCTAGTGGACCCTGGGAAGGCTGTGCCTCTGCTCCCTTCCCCTGGCTGCCTGACCATGTTCCTCAAGTGTCCAGGTAGGGGCTATCCAGACAAATGGCATTGCTGACCCACTGGCCAGTTGTGCCCAGTCTTGGCCATGTGCTTTTCCCTGGGACCTCTTATTCTCCCAGACTGCTATGTCTCATCAGTCATGTGGAAGTTCAATTGTTTTTGAGACTTATACCTCTGAGACTCCTTTGAATTCAGCTGAAATTGGCTGAGACAGAGAGGCAGAGAGGGATGAAGTTTTTTCTCCTGAGGACATAGGCTAATAACTCTGGCCTCCCAATGACCATCCTTCTCTCCCCTCCCTTATTGCAGCCCTTAGCAATTGGAAATTAAAGACAACTCGTGTCCTCTGGCAGAAACCATCTAGGTGGATCACCCATTTTTGGCAAATGAATTTTTCGCCTCTGCACTTTGTGATCCAAATGGGCCAAAACTAACCCTGTCCCACTGTTCACTACTGACTTCCTTGAAGTTGGAAGGGTGCAATGAAGACCTGAGCTTTGGCGCTTTTTTCCTCAGTCTTGATGGTGTTCAGGAAAGAAAGGGAGCTTCTGTGCCCTGTGGGGTGGCTGGGTGCAAGTCTCCTGTGCTGGGCTGGGTCTGTGGCTGGAGCTCAGACCCTCATCAGGGAGCTATTATGCACTGGCCCCTCCTGAGTGTACATGGAGATGTAGTGGCTTTTTTCAACTTCTTTTTTTCAGCTGGGATGGCACCACTGGGATCACTATAAGGACAGACAAGGAAATGTGGGTGAAGGCCCTTTTGCCCAGCATCCTTCACTGACAGACACACTGGGTTTAACTCTGGTGGAGCCAGCAAGCTCAAATGGCTTCATGTTGGCTGCATTTTTTAGTGGACTCCCATAAAAACACTTTTTCTTTTGCCAGCGCTTGGAGATTTGCTTCTCTTTTTGAAGAAATAGAAACATAGAGATGAAAAAGCCTTTCCTCAGCAGCACTGTTGACACAGCCACAGTTTTCATTATCTGCACTTTTCTTCAGCGGCAGCAATAATGTCACCTCCCTCGTGCCCTCGGGGCTCTCCTGACGCATCAGCCAAACGCCCAGAGCAAGATTGCCACGGAATGGCTTTTGACAGGAAGGGCAGCTCGTGCCCCGCAGCTGCGACGGCTCAGCCTGACCGAGGACAGAGCAGGGCGAGCGCTGAGGCGGCTCAGACATCATCGGGCCTTGCGCTGCGCTCCTCGGAACACTCCTTAATCTGCTCTTCTTGTGGGACTTCTCCCCTTTCACTCCTGATGGATTCATTTCTCCCTGGGGCTGCACCCCTGTGTTGGCCGTTCTGAAACACCTCTGTAGTGATCAGCTCGAAGGCAGCGGAACTGAAGGTGATTTTCTGTGTGTCTCGGCTGAGGAGGTTTGGGTTAACGCTTTCTTGCCAGGCACAGGCCACAGAGGCCATCCAAAGCTAGGCTCTGATTAGTCATCCTCCTACAATTTAAGCTCTGTTGATGATGCATCTTCATTTTATTGTTTCTACCGTAAATCATTTCTTTGCAAGATGCTTTCCTCTAGCTAAGGGTGTCTCGCCCTTCATGAGGGTGACTGTGCCACTAGGATAGATACTCCTGAAGGGCAGGAACCACAGTGCCAGGAGGTCCAACTGGAAGCATTGCTGCCCTTTGATGTTAAAAACCCCGGCTTGTACGATAAGGTAAACAATCCTCATGGAAATATGCACATCCCATCTCTCTGTCCTCCCCCACTGGTGTTTCTAGGGTGAGGGGTTGCAGTGAGTACCAGGGTGCTGGGATGCTCTCAGGGATGCAGAAGGAAGAGTTTAGCTCTATATCCTTTGTTGCTACACTTTACCCCCGGGCAAAAACAGGTTCCAGTGTTCCAGGGGCACTTTGGTCTCAACAGGCCTGTGCCCACTGGGGAGAGCCCAGGGCTCTGCAGCAGCTTGGTCGCTGCCTGTTGGAAATGGCCCGGCTCTGCCTGACAGTGAGTGATACATTCTCCAGTGGCATCAATCCAGGCACAGCTTCTCCCGTGGCAGGTTTGTGATGAAAGATACTCTCCTCTGCCACCTCCTTCTCCTCCTCCCCAGAACTGACTCTTTGAAAACTGTGGCTGGCTTTCAAAAGCCGGCTGTTAAAACGCTGGCTGCTAAAAGAGATAACAGCATGCCTGTCCATGAAAGCCAACCATCCTGGGTGAGCTCATGGGAAAATCTGATCTAACCTGCCTGTCTGAGCAGTATTTATAAGCACTGCTACCCAAGGATTAGGCAGCCCAGCTGCACTGATGTAGTCAGTAAAAGCCGCTGTTTATATTTCAAACTTTCTGATGCAGCAGGGTTTTATAAAAAAGTCACAAGGCCACACTTTTTTTTTTAGCCTTTTTTTTCTTTTTTTTTTTTTTGGGCGAAGCCTCAAGAGGAACAAGCAGTACTTCAAAACACTGCTGCCTCCATGTATTTAAACATTTCAGGATCTTGCTGTCACATCCCCACCCCCTATCCCAAACCTCAGCAAATAACAAGCTTTATTTTTGACACTGAAAAGGAAGCCAGGATGCATTCAACAGAGCCTTGCAGGCTGCAAATTCCTACAGTTGCACCTATGGTGGGCATGTGGAGCTGATTTTCACCAGCTGATGAGCTTTAACTGCCAGTGCACTGCTGACTGTAGGACTGGGGTTTTCAATCAGGTCTGGCCAAAACACAGCTGGTTTATCCCTCTCCATTTGAACGGCCACCCCTGGGCTATGGGTTTCAGCTGACTTGTTTAAATAGAGGGGCTGGAGAACGATGGAAGCGGCTAGGAAATAAGGGTTTTCCTGCTGAGCCCAAGAGGTGGGACTGCTGGGGCCTTCCTGATGGTTCCAGTGGTCCTCCTGCCTCAGGCTCCTTCAGGTAGGTGTCCTGAGCTCCTTCTGTATTGGGGTTTGGTATGCGGCTTTTATCTCGAGGCAGAGAGGCTTCTAGCGCTGCTCATGGATCTGTTCTGCACCCTTTGTGCCCAGGGTCCTTCCCATCCCCTTCTGAACATCAGAGGGGCTCCCATGCCCAGCTGCTCTTGAAGGAGCTTTCCTCCTCTCTGGGGAGGTTTGTGATATCCCGGGAATGTTTTTTATTTTAAATTCAGCTGTTGTTTGTTGTTAAAGCATACTAATCCTCTGATTCCACCCCAGAAGGATTGGAAACCCTCTGTTTTATGTTTCTCGACAGTCAGCATTTTCACTAGATGAGATTGAACTATAAAGGGTGTTTACTTAGGCCTGAGGGTATGTGATACTAGAATAAAGTTAATAAAATAAAAGAATTATTAATATTTTACTTAGCTTTAAGTATTTATTTTTTCTGGCTATTCCTTCGACCAGCCAGCTTTCTGGAGTACTTCATTATCTGCTGCTACTGGGGCTGGGATATTCTGTTACCTCTTCCTCTGATTTTAGAGGTGACTATTCTGGTTGCCGTATTCCTTCATAGAAAAACTTTCTCTTCCTTCTGTCTGTTTGCCTCTTGGTGCCTGAGACTTACCCCTGGGACCTGGCTCTGTAAAGACTTGCATCGCTTCTGTGCTCCCCCACCCCCGCTCCAGGTTACTGAATTTACATTTCTATTGTACAAGTAATTACCTCATTCCTGGCTCCGGGCTGTATGGCTTTGCTTCGAAAAACACTTGTGCCATGACTCTAACATTTCTCATGCTATATCATTTACAACAGTGCAAAAGCCTTTGAGGATTTATAATTGATAGCTCGCCACAAGATTTGCAAACAGCCTAAATGTATAAACATAACCAAACGGTGATCTGAGGACGTGCTTCCCAACATAGTGGATGCTCAGCTCCCAGTTTATTAGGTTTTTGGGACTCCCAGCCCGACGAGCTGCAGAAGAGATGCTGGAATTCCCATAGCCCATGAAGGGCAAATCCCATACCTGTTGCTCTCCCCGTTTTGGCAGCATGTTACTGCTTCTGCAGCCATTTTCTACATCAGTGTCTGTGGCAGATGCAAGCCCAAGGAATCGAGGGACCTCCAGTGCCTCGCTGGTGGCCTTGAGGAGAAGTTTCTGCAGCCCTAGTGTGTTCAGGGCTCAGTGCTTCCCTGCCAAGACAATGGCATTTTGCTACCATCGAGGAGAGGGCGTGGGTTCTCCTGAGCAGGAAGGAGCTTGCTGTGCTTGCCAACCCTATTTCTCCATGAGCTTTATGCAGAGATGGGTGTGAGGATGTACATCTGGTGTGTACCTCCCTCTCTTCCGTGCCTCCAAAGGTGTCTGCAGCACTTGCCTAATAGTCCTATGGATGTGACCCTATGGATGGATAAAGCCTGGGTGGGGTAGAGCCTTGCCCTTCCCCATAAGGCCAGACTTCTCAGAGTTCATGTTATGATCTTTAAAAAGGTAGCTTGGTAAAGCACTTTTAACTGAAAGCCAAGGCCAAAGAGGAAATGTTTTGCTGAAAAGTGATTTCTGTCTAAAAAAGTAGCTCTTCTTTGCCTAGTTTCTATATTTAAATTTTTATCAGAGCACAAACTACTTTTGCAGGAAAGTTTCTGTGCAGAAATGTTACTGGTTCAGTGCAGGAGTCAGAGTCTCAACAGAAGGTAACTGTTTGCTGAGCCATATTTGAAAAAACAAATCTCCAGTTAATTTTCTTTTTCCTGAAAAAATAACCTCTGTCACTTGAGGTCTGGCAAATTTCAGGCTCACGGTTCCATAGAGCAAAGCTGTGTTGGGGCTAAATTCAGGCTTTATATTGGAAAGAAACTTGTGACCTTCTGTCCTTTTCCTACTGCATCTTTAGAATGGATGTAAATCCATGAACTTCATTGTCAAGATGTGTCTGAAAGACTCATTTGTTATATCCCCACACATACATATGTTTGCTCTTCTCAAGTAAGGATCATGTTCTGAATGTGCAGCCAAGGCTTGATTCATAGATAATAAAGCAGCTCTGAAATTCTTGATGTAGCCCTTCTAAAAGTAATTCACAGGATTAGAAATCTCTGTCAGGAAGCCAGCTAAATGGTAAAGTTAATAATCTCTGCCAGGGCCCTAGGCATAGGTTGTCACCTAACAAACAGCTGGGATTTGTGGGCCTTTAAGAGCAAACATCTACAGTACAGCTCATGGATCAGTAACACTGCGGTGCAATTTAGAGACACTTTAAAAGCGGGGTGGGGTGGGGAGGGAAGTCAGTCCAAATATCTTCTTCCTGCTTGAAAAAAAGAACACTGAGAGTGAACTCTTTTATCAGCCTTGAGGTTTTGAGCTGACTGTGTTAAAACAGCAGAGCAGTAGTTTTTTTATTGCAATTATGAGATAATACTTTCCTTTGTGAGGGTAATCCTCTTAATGTTTCTAATTTATAATTAAGGTAATTTCCATTAGAAATTATACTACCCTCCTCCCCATAATCTACCAATATATTTACAGTGAAAAAGGCTGAAAATGAGCAGCCATCTCCTTATGACTGAACAGATATGTGCATAGCTCTAGCACAGAGACAGGCCCATCAGCAATGGGCAACCCCTTTCTCTGTCACTACAAATTAAAAGGATTCAAGAGCTGTGAGAATCACAGACTCTTTGTGAGATGAGGTCACGGTGTAGGATGGGCTGCAAAAATGGGCCCGAGGGCAGTGGTGGCCCTGGTGCTCTGCTTCGGGGATTAAGCCTGGGTTTACCCAAGTACGGTTTTGCTGCTCGCTCACTCGGGCCCAGAGCAGGCAGCCTGGCTGCTTGGGGTGGCTGAAAGGCTCCCTGCTACACAGCACCGTGGGCTGGAGAGGGGCAGCCAGAGCAGGGCTGAGAGTCCTGACCAGGGACATCCCAGTGGGCACCCAGCTGGAGGGAGGCTAAGGGAGGAGCGACTGCAGCACAAGGCCAACTGCTGGCTGCTGCCACACCCTGCATTGGCACTGGGGAGAAGCCTGGTTTGGAAGGGTGCAGAGATAAAGTACAAACCCTCCTTCCCTTAAATCAAAAATGGCCGGACAAACTGGCCTAAAATCAGGTCTCTGTTCAGAGCAAAAATGAAAATTGGAAAATGCATTCAAAACTTTCCGTATTTCTTCATTCCTGGTATTAAGAAAAGAAATGGAACTCACAGTTTTTTTGGTAGTGTGATCTCAGGGGAATATTTCCCAGAAAAACTGTGAGGAGGGATCAGAAAGAAGGTTTTGCTTTTAGTTTTTTCTCTGTTTGCTCATCTTAGCATGAAGTGTGCAGTCGAGGATGCTATGTAATGTTCTGGTCCTTTTTTCTTTTGGTCCTGGCTTTTTGTTGGCTTTGGTGTTTGGTTGGTTGTTATGTGTTTTTGGTTTTTTTTTTCCCCTGGGAAAACAGTTTTAATAAAAGGGCAAATTTATTACAGTACTTGAAGTCTACAAATCATTACTGTCTTGTAATACCTCATTTTGATAGAAAAATGAAAGCACAAAGCATTTGGAGCTGGACTTGACTCCTCTGCACTATTTTCTCTCTTTTCCTCTCCCTCTCTTCCCTTCCAGAACCACTGATGCATCTCTAATAGGAAAAATGCAAAGTGTGCAAGTTGTCTTGGCACTGTGGCTCAACATCTTGTCATGTTGCACTATTATGTTGACTCTTCTGCACAGGGAGAGTGCATGAAAAAATCCCAGAAGCAGTGTTCTGGTTCAGGCAACCACAATTCCATTTCTTGTTGGCTCTGGGAAGGGAGATTCTACAGAGACAGACATCTTGGAGCTAATCAGCTGGTTTGACTTAAAGGGAGCTGTGTGGAGGAAAGCCAGTGGCATATTGCAGACCTAACTGTGCTCAGACTCAGTTATTCTTTCTTTTGTTTGCTTCTTTGGAAGCAGAAAGGAAAAAGAAGAATGTGCAGAATTTTGCTTCCAGAAACTGGGTGTACTGAGTTGTTCATAATTATCTTATAAAATAGGAGAGGATGAAATAGGGAAACTTGACCCAATTATTTTCAAGGCTTCTGAGGGACAAATTTAATTATTTTGGTATTTTGTGGTTTTGCCCACTGAAGTATGAAGTCCTTTAGCTACATGTGTCTGTCCAAGTGTTTTTAGTTTAGGTTATTTATAGAGCTCCATTATAGTGGTAGATGTGCCTTTCACAATCCATGGTTCAACACATTGCTCTGAACTAATATTGGTGAACTCACTCTTTACACAAAGGGATCCGAGACAAAGCACATGCATTTGTTGAACACGGAGTGGGGTTATTCCTCATTTAAAGAAGGATGTTTGTTTCAGTATATGTTTTATTAAGATGTTTAATCTATTTGCCCAAGTCTTGAAGATCGTCAGTACAATGATTCAGAGCCATTAAGCCCTGTCCCAGATGAGACAGTCAAAGCTCTGCTGCTTACAGCTCCCACCTGCCTCATACCCACATACATGCTGTAACAAAGCTCTAGCACAGTCTAAGGAATGGGACCCAGCTTTCCAGAAGCAAAGAGTTCTTGGCCAAAGCAGATAAAAAGGCTCAGCCAGGAAGCAAAACCATTGGTCCCTCATTTTTTCTTGATTACAGAATGGTTCAAAACAGACCTCAGGGTAATTTGACTGGAGCAGCAACTTCTTAACTTCTCACTGGCTGAGGTTTCTGTAGCAGAGCTTTATGAAGACAAGGGTGCTCTCTCTGTTTGACTTAACAAGAGCAGCAGCAAATCACCAGCCTGTTAATTTTCTGTTTTGTTCACATGATGTGTGCCTGCTGAAAATACTACCTTAGGTCAAAATAAAACTCAGTAGGAAAGCTATGTGACTGTGAAGGGAGAAAAAGGGCATGCTGAGCAATGCAGTGGCATATTAAAAAACACCTGTTAGGCTTGATTGCAGAAGTTAAATGCAATATCTTCTTCAGCAGGTTTGGATCAGGCTTTTATGAAAAGCATTCAGGCTCATTCTACAGCAGCTTTATGTGTAAGAGATCTATGGTTTGATTATTGCAATGGAGGGATGCTTCAAGGGGCTTAACCCAAGTCACATGGGCATGAGCAGCTGCCTGGTCACACTCTGTTAGAACAGGAGCCTGGGATGATCCTCTCTGGCATCATTCCCTGCTCTACTCTCAAACATTGCTTCAGCAGTTCTGATACTGCAGTGATTAGATTCCCTTAGAGGTTTGTATGGTCACAATTGTTCCAAGCCTTGATGTTCACACACTTGTTTCACTATCAAAGCTTGTATGTGATCAGTCAGCCCTCCTCTGTCTATAAGCCACACAGAAAAGGCCTCTGAAGCTCTTCTTGCCTCTGTAAAGAGGAGGCATTTGGGTTCAGGCATGTTCATACCATTTCAGTGGATATCTTTGGGCTTCCCAGACTTTACTGATCCTCAGAAGTGAATCCTTCCCCTCAATAGCACTAGGAATTCCAGGAAAGTTCTGGATCATGGCTCAGCACCCCATACTGCCCCCCTGGAGATCTGCTGTACCAGGGAGCATGGTCTGAATCCAGCCAGACCTGTGAGGCTGCTGAGCATAGGCTGGGTATGGGGGGATCTTGCTGCGCCGGTGGTGGGAGGGTGCCAAGGGAAGAACTCATCTGTGTCTGCCAGTTTGTCTGGCTGGCTTGGGCTCCCTGCTACACAAAAGTGGGACATCTCCTGAAGTTGAGCTGCTTTGGAACCAATCTTTATTGTGTTACTGTGTTGGGACAGTCTCCCAAAGTTTGAGCTGAGTTCATAGAGGCAATTGCAACCTGCAGTCTTGTTAGCCTGCAACTAAAATAAGCAACCCCTGTATAGCTTAAAGCTGCCTATTGAAAATTCATTCCTTGTTATCATAGAATGACAGAATGGTTTGGGTTGGAGGGGACCTTAAATATAATGTACTTCCAACTCCCTGCCATGGGGGTTGTCAACCCTGTCTAACCTGGCCTTGACCACCTCCAGGGATGGGGCATCCACTGCCTGTGTTTTAATATTGGTGTCAGTGTGTCCACATGAGCACGCACTGCCTTGCTGTACTGCTTGTTTAGCAGTACCTAAAGTGGGAGAGTCTTCATCCCTGTATTTTGCCTATAATACAGAGAGATGGGGTAGATGAATGGTCAGGTTATTTGCCCTTTCAGTGAGGAAAAGCCTGTATCCTTAGCTGAGGTCTCTGTGGCTCTGCTTGGGTGACATCAAGACGTCAGCCTAGAAGTAGATGGTGCTTCTGCTGGGCAGACAGAGGTCCTTGGCCCAGGGACATTCATAGTGCACATCTGTCCTGCTCTCCCTTTGTAAAAGGGAAATTTTCCACATATCCGATCTACTAGCTATTCCTCTGAAATATTTAATACCCTAATAAGTAAAGTTTATCCCTTTAGAGATGGCCATAAAACACAGATTTTGGACGCTGAGGTGATGCTGTGGTTGGCCTGCAGTATGACAGTGGATTATAACCTTGTGTCAGCAAAGCATTTTCAAACTCTCCAAGGAGAGCACCCTAGATTCATAATTCATAGGATTTAGGGCCAGAAGGGACTATTAGATCATCCAGCCTGACCTGTATAATGCAGATCATAGCATTTTTCTGAGTAATTTCTGCTTCAGCACTGTAACTTCTGTTTGAGCTACTGTGCACCTTATAAGGGAACATGTGCTTTCAATTAAATGAAGCCAGAAATTAAGATTTAAAAAATTATTATTATTCAGTAGTTTGATCTAGCAGCTAATTACTTTCAATGGTTAGTGATTATTAAAATTAATTGTATCTTCTTAGCCAAGTTTCCAGCCATTAGATCTTGCTACATTTTTGTCTCATAAAGAGCCATTTAGTATAAAAATATCTTTTTACAGTCAAAGTTTTCACTACCAATTACAAAATCCTTAAGTTCAGGATCTTGATCATCTCCACTGGACATAGTGTGAAGAAGAGAACCTCTGTGATCCTTAGATGGATCATGTTTTTTTTTTCTGTACATTTTATATGCCTGCAGAATGGACTTGGTATTTGTGAAAATTAACAAAGCAAATCCCTTTTAATACATTACAAACAGTGCTCAAAGCCTGTTTATTTTAGGCAGAGGAATTGTCTCCTGCCTTGGAAAAAACCTCAGCTGAAATAAAATATTATATTAGAGCAATGCAAAGCATTTCATCAGACTTCAGACACAATTGAACTTAGCCTTGGGCCAGAGGCTGAGTTCATGAACCACAGCTCATGCTGGCAAAAATTCAGCTGTGAGAAATGCTGCTTCTCCTTCTCCCACGACAACTTGCACCTTTTACCACCCTCCTCAGAGCCACACACAGAGGGAGGACATGGAGGGAGAGAAAAGCAGGGGGAAGCAGCTTATGTCTCCTGTCACCATTCATTTTTGGTGGGGGAGGATTTGGTTGCCCTTCTCTACTTTTCCCTCAGTGGGAGGGGATGCAGGCATGAGAGTGTCTGAGACATCCATGATTCAGAATGCCTTGTATTGTCCTTGAAGG
This sequence comes from Ploceus nigricollis, assembly GCA_013399945.1. Lineage (NCBI taxonomy): Eukaryota > Metazoa > Chordata > Aves > Passeriformes > Ploceidae > Ploceus > Ploceus nigricollis. The sequence goes on from VXBC01005393.1 coordinate 859,107, forward strand.
AGTTTCTGGGTTGTTGGGTACTAAGCCTGCCCAGAAGAAAAATAAATAAGGAAAAAGCCTCCCATCTAATCTGATAATCTTTGGAGGAGTGGAATATTTTTATTAGAGCCAGGCATCTCCACCAGAAGCTCTCTGCTGGTAAACTGTTCCTGATGCAGGGGCAGTTTGTAAGAATCCCCTTAACAAAATACATAATGACTGCAAAATTGTTATTGCAGCCGAAAACTTCAGTTTCTAAATCATAAAATGGAGCTTCTTGCTGCAACTATTCTGAAAATGTTGAGTGTGGGCCACAGTTTAAGAGAATCTCTGTTGAGGTGGTTGGTATATGTGATTAGTCACTACAGTGAGAAGTCAACTGTGAGGAAAAGATGAGTGATTAGGAAGTTTGGGATTTTTTTTAATACAGAAAGAAAATTTGGAAATAATAAAGGCTACCCGCAGATACCACAATGTCTGATAGTTATGCAATAGATGCTACATAACTACTTCAATCATAGAATGTTAAAGGGTTGGAATGGACCTTAGAGATCATCTATTCCCAACCCCCCTGCCATAGGCAGGGATGCCTCCCACTGAACCACGTTGCTCAAGGTCTTATCCAGCCTGGCTTTGAACACTGAGGTGTCCACAGCCTCCCTGGGTAACCTGATCCAGTGTCTCACCACCCTCACAGCCAAGAATTTCTTCCTAATATTTAACCTAAATTTCCCGTTCTTCAATTTTTGCCTATTACTCCTTGTCCTATCACTGCAGTTCCTGATGAAGAGTCTCTCTCTGGCTTCCCTGTAGGCTCCCTTCAGGTACTTGAAAGTTGTTACGAGGTCTCCATGCAATCTTCTCTTCTCAACGCTGAACAGCCCCAGCTTTCTCAGCCTGTCTTTAGATGGAAGGTGCTCCAGTCCTCTCATCAGCTTTGTGTTGCTCCTCTGGACTTGCTCCAACAGTTATGTGTCCTTTTTATGCTGCAGACCCCAGAGCTGGATGCAGCACTCCAGGTGGAGTCTCACAAGAGAAGAGTAGAGGGGGAGAATCACCTCCTTTGACCTGCTGGCCATGCTCCTTTTTAAGAATAGAGATTATATTTACCTTTCTCCAGTCATGAGGGACTTCACCTGACTGCCGTGATTTTTCAAAAATGACAGATGGTGGCTTAATGACTTCATCTCTCAGTTCCCTCAGGACCTGCAGAGGAATCTCATCAGGTCCCATGGACTCATGTTTAGGTTTCCTCCAATAAATGGTTACAGATATTCTTCCCAGCTTTCTATTTTGGTATTTTATTTTCCAATTTTTTTAGCTATGCCTGTACTGAAGAAACATGCTCTGATGGATTGGTGTGTAATGTAATAAGAAGGTGGTCAGGAGTGTAGCATCTGTGTTTTGCTAGGTTAGCACCGATATTTGCCCAGCCACATCAAGAGTTTCCACCAGCAAGAGAGACATCACTGTGTCTTTGGTCTTTCATGTCCTACTGCTCCTGTGCCATGGGGCCAGGGGGTAGCAAGAGAGCTGTTAAAAGCATCCCTTTTACTCAGCACCTGTCAGTCCTAGAGTAGAGAAGTCCTTGATGGCTCTTTTGGAAGTTGTCACCATTCTCTCAGCTGGAGCTAGTCCCCATATGCAGCTCTTTTTTCTAGCTATAGCTTAGTCTCTGCTGACTGGTATATAGCCCCTCTGAAAGAAATCTGGAAGAATTTGGAGAGAAAAGAAGGTACATACAGGTGGTATTGGAATTCATACATGTGATGCAAGGTATGGAGGAAATTTAACAGGAAGTTTGGTTGTAAAACTTGTGCCAGTGAAGAGACACTGTAAAGGAGATATGCCTTTCTTACTGGCTATTTTTTTCTGCCCTCTTCTTTGTTTGGACATAAAAGATGATGTAGCTGGAGATTAGGGCGCTGATCTGGCTGAAAATAAAGATGAGAACCAAAAAACTGCTACACTGCTGGTTGCAAGTTGAGAACAATCTGTGCAGAGCTTACTATAAAGGTGCAAAATCTGGTGTCAGGTATCCCTCCAGCCATGTTTCTTTTCCTGGTGACTGCCTGCAGAAAAGCAAGCTAAGGTATTGTGTCCATAAATGTTTTGATAAACCAGACTGATCCCTTGCCAAGCCAACTGATTTTATTTGGTTTTATGTCCACATTTCTTTTAGAGCCAATTTCTATTGTATGTCCAATGATACCTCAGTGCTACGGCCTGTTTTGGTGACTCTTCCCTGCACTGATGTCATGTTGGCAGCTGACTGATGGCCTCAAAGTGCTGTTAAAAGACCCAGTGGTGGCAGTGCTTGCAGGACTGTAGAAGATGCTTTGATGTTGCTACTGCAGAGTGCTCAACTGTAATGCCATTGAGCTCATTGGGATGGCTCACCTGTAGTCACTGCTCTGATCTGAATGCTTCACAGTATTCCCTTATCCCTCTTGTAACAATTTCTTTGCAATGAAGAGGCCTGAGTAGCACTTGCAGAAGGGTGTTTTATGTGGATATTTGTTTTCTATAAGTATATAAAGAGATATCCATCTAGATGTGTAATAAACACCCCATAAAGCAGCTTGACTCTATGTGGAGATTTGCAGCTGTGTTTACGTAGCCTGACACTGCAATATCCATACATCATCCCTTCCTCAAGGAAATCTTGCTTCTCTTTTATCTCTTCTTGCCTTTTAAAGGCTCTGAGAATTTACTTTGCTCCCGCATGACCAAAGCTTACCATGACCTCACTGCATCTGCTTCTTAGCAGATATTGTAGAAACACGACAGCATAATAGTGTTGTGCTAACTTGGAAGAGGTAGACTTGAACTTGAGCACCACTGGTGCAAATGTGATGTGAATTAATGAACATCGAGGTCAGATTTAGACCTCGTTATCCTCATGCCAGCAGACTGTGAATCTCATGGTCTCCTTGGATGGAACCGTGCTCATATGAGACAATTGACATGCTCTTACACAAACCTTTCCAAAGATGCTAACAAATTAGCAAAAGGGTTGCTCCTTTTGTGCTTTGCTGGTGTCACTTGTTATCAAGAAATAGATTCTACAAAATTCATCTGTGGAAAGCAATATCTCATCTCTACAAGTAGCTTGGCACTGCAGGCACTGAGCTCAGACTTTTCAAAGGAATCCCCACATTCTGATTTGATTTGCTGGCGTTTCCTGAACCGGCTCCACAAGCTTGCCTAGGCAGAGATGCCTTTTTGCTCAGTCCCATTCTCTCTCTCTCATCCCATGATGCCTAAGTAGGGATTAATTTGTTCCTTTGTTAAAAATCTTGCAGGACAAATGGAGCCGGTCATCATCCATGTTCCTAGGAATAACCAACATCTTTAAAGTACATAAGCTTGTATGTATGCACAAACTCACACAGAAACACAAACACACACTTCCCTAATACTAGAAATTTCCTGTAGGTGGTAGGAAACTCCACAGTTTACGTTTTCTGCTCGTTACTGCAAGTTACATTGCGGTGGCAGTAGGTAGAAGTCCTGTCTCACATCTTCTACATGTGTCAACTAAAACCGTTCCTCTCCAAAGAGCTGGTGTGGAGTTGCCTCTGCAGAGTGTTGTGGAAGGCCATGCCTCCTCTCTTTTGCTCCTCCTGCATGTTTTCCTGGCTGAGGATGGATGGCAGGAGCCCCTATACAGAGGCTGCTGCACTGTATCCCTGGTTGTTCCTCCCGGCCATTGTCTGGACATCTCAGCGTGTGGCTCCTGGGGAGGGCAATGTGAGCCACAGATGAGGCTAAAGCTCTGCCTCGTTTGGGCAGGGGTGATTTCCAGCAGATCTAAGTGGAGCTGAGAACAGGCTCTCTTACTCTTCTTCCCAGTCATGACCTCCTGAGCTGTAAAACCCAGGTCGTTCACACCCTGTGGCTCCTTGGGCTGAAGGATAAAAAAGCAACTGAGCTTGGTGTGCCTGATTTTTCTACCCTTTGTATTGCACATGCAAACTTGATATCCAGACCTGAGGCTTTGAGTGAGTGGGATAGAAGAGCCATGTTTATTTGCCAGCAATTCTATGGTGTGGAGATACCCTGTATCTAGAGATCACAGGATGTTTTACAAGTATTATTAGTCTCATTTTCACAGACAGAGATGCTGCAGTGAAGGGTGAATAACATGATTTTGTGAAGCTGTCTAGGAGGAGAAGAGGCCCATTTGCTGAGATTTAAATTCACAGCAAAGTTATACAGATTGAAAACATAAACTTGCATTAGTCTAATGTAAGTAGCTCTTCCATATGTTTGATATACTCATCCAGTGTTTTCAGTTATATCTGTAGTGTTGTTAATCCCCAGAAATGTTTGTAGAAAAGTTGAGAAAAAAACAGTGCTGCCCTCCTTGCCCAGGCCTGCCATATTTCTTTCCCATTCCCCAGAACTGCTCATCAGTCTCTAGGAATTTAACCATGATTCCTCATCCTGTTCAGGAAATGCTTTATCAGAAATGGTTGTCCATCAAAGAGATTTATATCTCAGTACAGTTCATAGGAATCCACTCTCAAATTGCTTTGTTCCAGATGCTCATACTTGACATTTATATTTCTAGAACTGATAAAGTTGTATTTCATAGTAGTTCCAAGTATGCCCTGCGGGTGAGGGTGAAGATTTCTGCATTGGCTCCAGAGCAGCATTATGAAAAGGGAGCACATTGGAGAAGCAGTTTCAGCAACTTCCACCATAGCCCTTGTAGACTGTCCTTGCTGGCAGCATGGGCTTGCCTTCAGAGTGGGGAAGTTCTTAACAGTGATGTTTTGCAGGATGGGCAGAATGCCTCAGTTATTCAGGGTACGGAATTTACGGCTGCCCTCAAACCTCTGCATGATTGTATCTCTCAGAGTATGTGTGCTGCTCAGGTTTCAGAGCCTTGCTCATTCTTGCTGAGGCATCATAGGATGGTTGCCCCCACTTTCTCCATAAAGCATCTTTGGAAAGGCAACTGGACAGTGTGTAAGTCACAGAAAGTATTGCAGAAAATTTCCACCAAGAATTTCCAGCAAAATTCCTTTTCTGTGCTTCCTCTCTAACTATAGAGCAAATTTATAGAATCTTCAAAGAATAGTTTGGGTTGGAAGGGACCTTAAAGATCGCCAAATTCCAATCCCCCTACCATGAGCAGGGACTCCTTTCCCTACATGCCCTTGTCAAAAGTCCTTCTCTGGCTTTCTTGCAGGTCTCCTTTAGGTACTGGAAAGTGCCATAAGGTCTCCCTGGAGGCTTTTCTTCTCCTGGTTGAACAACCCCCACTCTCTCAGACTTTCCACAGAGGAGGAAATCCTACATCCTTCTGGTCATCTTCATGTTCCTCCTCCAGACTTGGTCCAATAGATCCTTGTCCTTCTCATATTGCAGGCCCCAGAGCTGGACTCAGCACTCCAAGCAAGTTCTCATAAGAGCAGATTAGAGGGGAAGAATTACCTCCCTTGACCTGCTGGTCATGCTATTGTCAACCTAGGATACACTTTAAAGTGTGTGGATTTTTTAAAGTGTTTTTTAATGGTTTTCCAGCCCTTGTTTTAAGTCAGATACTGTTGTCACCGTTTACGCACGTGGCAGACGTGTAATGAAGTACTTGCACATGCCTTTGTGCTATTTTCTCTAATAGAAAGGGTTTTTTTTTCTCTGCATTGATCAGATAGACTCTCTCTTCACCCCTTTTTGGTGTCCTTTTCCTCCCTGACCTTCTGCCACCTGCTCAGCAGACCTGTGTGACTTCCCTCCTACTCCAGTGCATGCTGCGGCGACCTGCCAGCTAATCACCCTGAATTTGCTCATACTGCTGGGACCTGACTTGCAGACTCCAGCCATCTTTACTTCAGGCATAGCAGCCTGGCAACCTTCCATGCCGCCTGCTGGATCTGGGCCAGCTATTTATTGTGGAACTTTTGCTCCTCTTGGACTTTGCAGTAATTTTGATCCCCCTGGGGGATTTGCCTAGTACCAGGTAGAGAAATCCAATAAAAAGCCCTGGGAATTATGCTCTGTGCTCAGCAACACACAGTTGCTACTGACTCAAATCCTGTTTCTTTTACAGCAATATAAGGGGACTGTAAAACCAATAAAAGGTACTTTTACCTGTGACTGCAAATATTTTGGTGAATGGGAAAAAAAGCTGCATGTGCTGGGAATTGAGGTAAGGTCCAGATTTGGTCCTCAGTGTGAACTGTTAGAAGACATGTAGAAGAGCAATAATTTTACTCTGTACTTCACTTTTAGACCAAGACTGAGCTTATTCTTATCTTGTGCATTGCTGAGACTCCTTTCCTTTATTTGGATATATTAAAATGGGCCAAACAAGCTGAGTTTCTCTGTTGTCCAGATGAGCCTCCCGCTGCTGCACCATGTGCAAACAGTACTGTCCCCACAAAATGGGACCATGCTGCACTCCATGCCTACTCAAATGGTTTCAGAGGGGCTACTCATGGAATAATCCCCAAGGAACTGGGTACCCTTGCTTTAGATGTATGCCAGTCAAATAAGTGCCTGTGCACCAGTTTACAACTACTGTTTTTTCCTTTGCAGAGGACACAAACATCCATCTCAGCATAGCTCCTCTGACAGAATAAGCAAGTGTATGAGCTGTTCTTCAGCATGGGAACTGCTGCTGCTGGTCTGTGTCACCCTGCACACAACTTACGACTTGCTCATGTATAATTTAATGTTGAATGTGGAAATCAGTCTGAGAGTGAGGTAAAATGCAAACCCCTGAAGACGGCAGGTCAGCTGGAAAAATACCTTTCTCCTATGTCCTCCAGTGGCCATGTAAAGAGATGACCCTCAGCCAGGGAAGGCTCATGGCCTAACAATTCCACTGCACTAATTTTTGCCTTTGCAAATGCGCACTAGGCTGGAAGTGAGGATTTGCTCAATTCCCACAGCTCTTCGTGTTCAGTCCCTGTAGCCAACACCAAGGCATTTTGGGGGACTGAGGGAGGATGTGTGGTGTCCTGCTTGATGGAGACCAAAGATCAGTGCTAAGGGTCAAGCCAAGCCACAGAGTTGCCATGAGCCTGTCCTGAGCTAGAGCCTGCAAGCATGATCCTCAACCGCGGCTCTAGGAAGCATCAAGCTGGAAATATTTTAGGGTGTCCATGGGCACCTCAGTCACACTCAGGTATCACAGTGCTTAAGAAGTAGTTATTTTGCTGGTGCTTTTTACTGCAGCCGTGCTCCCAATCTTGCACTGGAAGCCGCTTCCAGGAAATAGGATTGACACACCTTTGCTCTTTAACTTCCTGAGCTGTAGCTGTGGGGTCTCCTAAGGGGTGCTATCAAATACGAAGGGAGCTAGGAATCATTGTAGTGCCAGCCTTCTTGAGAGTGTCTTGCCATGGTGTTGGACCTTCTTAAATGAAAGGTAGCAATTACCCATTCCATTACCCTTGATAATGTTTTATTAATAATTGTGGTGATTATCTGTAATTGCCGCTGTTAATAGTGTGCTAGGATTGGCAGGGTTCAGCTTACACTTGATTTCTGCCTTGGGTGGGGGAGGAAATGGCTGTTTAGTTTGTCACTGCTGTCCTCTGTAATAACGTGTTTTATGTCAACTGAAGCCACAGCTCAGGACCAAGTTGTTGTATTTAGCATGTTGGACTAAATTTGCCTTTCCAATTAAAGTCTGATGTCCCCCAGACCAATTCCAGGCTATGAAGGACTTCTAGAAGTATCTGGGACCCCCAAGGAACATGCTGCATTATTTAACCATGCTTTGAAGAATTGAATTTTGTTCAAGAACATGCCCATCGCTAACTGTGAGCTGAATTAACACCTAAGTATCAGAAAAGTTGCCTCACCTGCATGGGAAAGAAGTTGGTTCCTCAGTTTGACATTTTTAAAGAAGCAGCCCCAATGTCATCCTAAACTAAGATTTTTATTTCAGAAAGCCTAGGCAAAGAAAGAGGTTTGGCAGCTGTACAAGAGGAGGACTGGCTATTTATCGTTATGCAGCATAAGAAAAATCCTTCCCCAAGAAAGTGTTTCAGGGATTTTGTTTCCTGACAGAAATGAGTGCACCCTCTTGGCCCTCTAAACAATATGGGAATCAAAAGAATTATTTACCAGAGGTGTTTCTCGATCAAAGCCCCGCTACAGCCTGAGCTCAGTGAGTTTCAGATCTTGATTCCCAACCTTTCATTTCTCTGCTCAGCTGAACCTGCTTCTTCAAAACTGCTGAGTTATGGGTGTTTTAGAAGGAGGGTTTTTTTAGGGGGACAGATGAGTGTAAAAGCTATACAGAAAGGAGTGTGAAAAATTGTGTGGATGCAGAAGCACTTTATTATATGCCTCTGCAGTTCATATCTTCAGTCCACATTAGTTTCTATGTATAAAATACAAATTTAGGACTTAGACCTACAGTGGCATAGCATGTATGATGCCCCTGTACATAACAGCCTTTCATAAAGTCTGAAGGGCACTTTTGCTATACATAAACCCTTTTCAAAGCTCTGCTCTCCAGCTCCCTCTCCTCCTTCCCAGGTCATTGGAACACGGCAGCCCTGTTTGGTTACCAATCAGAGGTGAATGACCTGCTTGTTTATGGGATTGAGGAAGACCCTGCAGACTGATGATTAATGGAGTCCTGGGAGCAGCTACTTTAAAGCCACTTTAAACTAGCTTTTGTTTTCTGCCTAAGCTGGCCCAGAGAACTGTTTGGTCTGGTTGTACTTAGCATCCTGACAGTAATATGCTATATCCTGTCCTGCTGGGCACTGGAGGCAATGCAAAGCCAGTCTCTCAGGAAACAGCGTGCTGCAGCCGTGATGCAAACGGCACAATACACATTAGCTCTGAGCAGGCACCACTGGCTGAAAAGATTTTTTTAAAAAAATATTTTTCCAGTGTTTTGAGTATGGCCATGACTTACTGCAAATGCAGAAAATGTGAAGAAATTGAATTCAACATGTTTGTATTTGCCAATCTTTTCGCATGGTTGCTTCTAACTAATTTGGGGGTTATTAAGTGAAAATTGGCTTCCTTTTTCTTTCCTACATACCATTTTTGCTTTAAGGACTTAGGACAAAAAGGAAAATTTTAAAATATTTTCCTTTACATTGTTTCTTGGGTTGGAGGAAAGAACCATGAGCATTAGTGGTATTTTTGTTTTAATGTATATTTGCGTATGCATTTATTGTTTGTATAATATGTGTATGTTGAACCAAGTTTGTCCCTCTGGTGTCTCTTTCATCCTGTTTAGTCAAACCTGTTGCTTTTTTTTCTGGATTATTCTTGTGGTTATAGAAGTAAGTGTGGTCTGATATTTGAAAAAAATTAGTCCTTTAGCTGGACACAAATACCATGATTTCACATAGCCACGCGTAGTTCTGCATTAATGGGCTCAGTCTAAGACACTTAAAGGAGGCTTGAGCAATTTAAGGAAGCAATGAGGATCATCCCTCTGAAAAGCCAGCCTGTTATTTAAAGATGGGTCAGATCAGATGCTGGGGAACTAATGAATCCCCTGTGCTTACATCTCAAAACCCCTGGCTTTCCATAAGTGACATGTGGTTGTCCTTAACAACAGCCAGATAACACCCGAGTTAATGGTGTAAGAGGCAATTTAGCTTACAGTTATGTGTATTTTATTTAGATAATTGTAGGAGCTGCAATATGCTCGCTAAGAAATGTGGAGACAGCTTACATTTACAGGCTCATCTTATGTTCATGTAAAGAAAAAATTGGGGATATGGTGTTTAATTTCCTGAGAACAACAGCATGAGTCAGAAGCTGAACACCAGCATAGCTCATGAGGGGGTCTCAAAAGGGAAAACAAATGTCCCAAGGTACAAATATTCTGTATTTATCTTTTTTTTTTTTTAAGTGGAACTTTTATTTAAGCTTCCCTTCAGATCCTAGCTTCTTCACTCAACAACACCAAAGTGGATTTTAAGATGATACTCTTTTATGAAAACATCTAGCTTAATTTTACTCCTGACATCCTTTGATGTATAAAGCGCCAGACTTTAAGGTGATAGTTCTCCCTTAGGGCAACAGAAGTATGCAAGAGCTTTAAAGGCTTTTAACCAAAGTCAGTATGGGGAAAGCCTGCATCACCAAAGTGTTTTGCTAGCACAGAGTGCCTACAGATGGCACCTTACCTCAGTCTACCTGAAGGAGAAGTTTCTCAGAATCATCAGAAAAAGAAAACCCTTGTCCCACTGACCTGCCTAGGGGATTTTTTCCCATATGCTGGCCTCACAGGAAGCAATGCAGCTGGGATGCTGTTTCTCCCTGGAGTGGTGCTGGTGCCAGCAGCCCGTGAGCTCAGTGTGCTGAGCATGGCTGGGCAGTGTCATGGACACCACCCTGCGAGTGCTCCTCTCCGCAGCCATCCCTCCCTGCCCTTCTCCATGCAACCTCACCACTGCTCCCCTCCCCACTCTGAGGCACCACTGCTGTTGGTGAGGCACATAAGGTGATGACAATGTTACTTGTGACTTTCAGGCTCTTGGACCTCAGGCTAGAGGTGAATTCTTGCTATCACCCTGATCACCAGTGTGTGAAGGGCTAGTGGAAGAGATGGGGGCACATGGGCAGCCCTTCTGGCACAGCTCTGCTGGCTCCCTTCCCTGCCACAAGCAGAAAGGCATATTTATTCTCAGTATCAGAGGTTACTCCTGGAAAACCATAATGTTGGTATTGAAAATACCATTTATCACCACAAAACCTGAGATGGCCACTATTACATACTTTGCCTGCCATAAAAAGCTGTTCACCTCCATTTATCAAGGTTGATAAGCTAATGCTACTGTTGTTGGCTGTTGCTTGTGCTTTGCTCCTTCTCTGTTGCATGACTTGTGTAAAGGCAGCTACATGGCCCAGGAGGCACATGCAAAGGACAGGTCCATGGAACCCAAAATCATGTGCATCCACGTGACTCAGGGAGATGCCCGAGCCTGGACATGTTTTAGTATGATATGTACCATGCCTTTGCTTGTATGTGTGTTTTATTCTTTGAGGCTTCTGTGGAAAAGGGCCATAAGCAGGACCATCACATCAGTTTTGGGGCAGATAAACCCTATGGTGTCCTTTGGGTCTGGGAATGTGGTCATTCCCAGCATGAGGCAGGGACCAGGCAGACAGGGACTGTGGGGTTGGGAGAGGAGGAAGAAACAGTCCTTTACCCCACTAGTAACTTCACAGCTGCATATGTGGCAAGCTTTTGATCCTTAGTGGTGTCTCCCTTGATTTTCTGATGTATGAGTGAGCCAGTATCATGAACATGTTTTTTGGGTGTTTTTGGTTGGTTTTTTTTTTTTTTTTTTTACAAAAGAACATGTAGAGGACATTCCTTTCTCACTAAACAGGCAGAAGGGACAGTAAGTTCTATCTTCTTTTAGTACAGTCTAGGCTAGATAAAACCACTATGTATATTTTCTTGATTGGATTCCCAAGACCCTGAGATTATAATAATAATTATAATAATGATAATAATAATAGTAGTAACAATAATAATAATAATCATCTCAGATGTGGTGTATTATAGGATACCATGTCATTCAGTATGAGACTCATCCAAATGCTGATCAGATGAAGCCCCTCCTTGAGATGCAATTTATTAGAAGCATTTCACAATTCAAATGCCAATTTAGCATAGAACAAGCTTTTCCTCTCTCTGTCTCTTGAGCCTTTCACTACAATCAAAATATCCCAGGAGCAGAGGTGGGGCCTGGATGTGTGCTGTTGGTGGGTCCCTGCAGAGTGCTCCAGCTGCCTGGGGTAGGGGGATTTTACCCCTCACCCTCCCTGACCCAGTGCCACTGTCCCCAAAACAGAGAGAGGACAGCCTCAAAAGTCAAGCCTCCTCACCCAGCTAATGGAGAGTCTCCCATTTTTGTTTCCCTTGTAGGGATGACCCTGGCCATCACACCGGCCTTTCTGCTCCTCTTTTTATAGGGTGGACTGTTACCTGATGACTACTGCAGCCAGTCCAGGTGACCCCAGCCTCACAAAGCTTCCCTGGGGATTGTTTCTGCACACTGGTGCTGGTTCATCCACAGAGTTTGGGTTGGATGCAGGTGGCTCCCAGTCACCTTTGCACTGCCTGCCCCAAAGTGATGCCTCCTGCCCTGCAGAACCCGAGGAGATGGCTTTGCCTGCAGATCATCCAGATCAACACAAGCCAAAGCCCATTGGCTTCACAAACAGGAGTACTGAGTCCTTGGCAGCCAATTTAAAAAAGAAGCAGCAACAAAATAAAATAAGCATGGGGCTTCTGTGCCAGCTGAGGCCAGAGAGCTGGTTGGAGTAGCTTCCTCAAGAAGCTTCCTCAGTGAGCTCTGCAGAGACAGATCAGTCATGGTGCTTCACGCCTACAGCCAAGTCTTCCTCTGAGTTTCCCTGGCTCCACCTCAATTCACTTTTATATCGGCTGGGATAAATGAGAAGAGAATTTGGCCTTTGCTGTCATCGGCATTTTTTATCTACACAGTATCTTAAGGACACAAAGTAATGAGCTCACACTAAGGCCTGTGAGAGAAGTGAGGTGTTATCACATTATCTTTTTAGGGGAGCCAAAGAGGCTACAAGAATTGCCCAAGGCCAAAGACTGTTAAGGCCTGACTATGTGTGAGTCCTGGACTCCTAAAGCTTTGTCCCAATGGCAGGGTCTCGGTTCATTCTCATAGTGTCTTTACCCACAAACTCTTCATGAATGAAAGCACCTGAGTTCTTTGACATCCTTTACTTCCACTCCAAATGCAGCCTGATGCTTCCTGTAACATCCTCCTTAACCGCAAGTAAGAGCTTGAAACTTGCCCCTGATCAAAGGCTGCGTTTTGACAGTTCAGGTGCAATTAAATGTCAGTGTCAAGTAGGGTGTCTGCAGTTCATTATTAAATCTATGCTGAAGTGCTGGCAAAAAACTAGAGCCACAGCACTTCCTTGCAGATCATGTAGTTAGATGTCTAAATGGGTGCACTTGCAGGCTGGAAATTGTGCTTGAGCCACTGGAGGCTTGGGCACAGCCCAGCTGACACTGAATAGCCAGCCACTCCTATAACAATGTGCTTCATCTCACGAATAGGGAATAGGGAATAGGTCTCTCCCCTTGCTGAAAGAGAGCCAGGGGCAAGCATTCAATAAAACATTTCTTTAGTCATGGACTAGATATAAGGGAGCAGACAGCTGCTGGCTTTAAAGCAATTTTGAATCAAGAACATTTGCTGTATCCTTGGTATTTACACTCAAAGGTTTCTCTTAGAGCAAATATCTGCCTGAGCATGGAAAAGCAAGATCACATTTGCTGTTGAAATCAGTGCTCTCGTGGATCAAAATCATAAATGTTTAATCCACTTAAAAAAAAGGAAAAAGTAGAGGAACTTATATTAAGGAAAATGTTCATTGTGATCCAGACAGAATGAGTACCAGAAACCTTAGATGTTTGTTAAGGTAGAGGAGAAAAGCAGTTGTTCTTTAATTTCCTCAGCTCCTGAAAAAAGCACTGTTGGCTCCTGTTCTTCTTTTGTAAGGGACATTCAAACACATTCAACTACAAGGGAGAATTGATGACAACTCTCTGAGTCCAGGTCAGCATTTCTGTGGGGTTTACAAGACATGCTTGGACACTGGAGTGACAGGTAAGGTTCCCTCTGAAAGAAATACGTCAGCTGCTCCATGGTTGGCCTGTCCACTGTTGTTTCTCCTTGTCTCTCATCAGAAAATAATAATTTGTACCATCTCGTGAAAGTAATGAAAATCTTTTTTCTTTTGCTGTCACCTCTCTTCCTGCTGAATTGGGGGTGTTACAGCCACTACTGGTGTACTGAGGCTAAAACTCAATAGCAAGCTCAAGTCAGATTTAAGGAAATGAGTCAATGAGCAGAACAGGAAGGAAACACACCAATTTAAACCTAGAAAACCACATAATATGGGGGTTAATACATTTCTTTGTATTGTGAAACTGGAGATATAAACTTTCAGATGCAGTGGCTGTGACGGGCAAGTTCCCACTCTGTCTCAAGTCAAAATATATTCATTACAAAAAGATAAAATTGGCATGAGGCACTGCTGTCTGTAAATATTGAAACATAAATTGCCTGAATGGTCTTGCTGAAATGCTACCATGAGCAATGTGTTTGTCAACATTACTGCAGGGGAAAGCAAGCCAAATTAATGACAACTGCCAAAAAAAGTAGAGCAAAAAAGGTATACTTTCCCCTGTGTGTCAGAAGCTGAATTTATGCCAGGCTCTGTCAGGATGTGAAAGAAAACGTGCTCAGAGGCTGCCAAGTCCCTCAACAAGTCTTCATTTCCTGCTGTAAGTATTTTCCTCTTTATATTCATTTTTATATTTGGCCATGTGTAAGGGATGTTGATAAGGATAGATCCATTATTTTGTGGAGCAAGGAAGACAGGACTGCTAGAAACATCTGTTAATTTGGATTTGGTGCCTTGAGGCCACTTCCTCTTCTCATTGTACCAGAACCAGCCATAGGAGCTGAAGGAAACCTCACTGTGCTTCATGTCCCAGTGGTACCTTCCATGTAGGGGTTGAAGAAAGCTTGGAAGACTATAAACAAGTTTTTGAATGCACCTGAAGGTAGCTTTTATTCTCTCTGGTTTGCATATTGTGAAACTGGAGCATTGAAAAGTTGATTTTCAGAGTTTCCTACTGCTCAGCACCTGCCGGAAAGGTCAGCATTTCAGAAGCACTACGAGTGCTTGGGAGGAACCAAGCTCTTTCTCATAACTTTGAACAACAGCCACCTCTTTGCTAAATTTGCTAGTATGCAAATGCTGGGGAAAGTCAGCACTGATGTTGACTAAAGCAGAGTTTGCAATCTGTTTGCAGCACCCGATAGCAGGTAGCACCTCCGTTATCACTGTGGTTTTACCCTCCCTAATGACTAATGCACTAGGAATAAATCAACGACATGCAAACTGGCACATTTTTCAGCAAGCACAATCACCCAAGGAATTTGCATAATTTTTCTCCTTCTCCCCATCCTGCCCATCTTTCCCTAGGAAACTGTTTCTTAATGGGGAAGATCATTTATGGTGCTGGCAAATGACTCAGATAAAGTATTATGGACAGAGATGTCTCCAAAAGCCAGCTTCTGGCACCCTACCGCTTGGGCAATGGGGTGAACAGGAATTTCTATTTAAAGGCTTGGTCTGTGAATAAGAGACCCGGTTGCTCACATCAGTGTTTTGTCTCATGACATCTCTGGGCAGGGAAGAAGCAATGTTTCTGTGACCCATGATCATGCCATAATTATCCCAGGTGTAAATGAAGAGCTGGAGCCACAGTCACTGAGACTGAGTCAGTGACAGCAAATTTCACCTGGTGTTTCTGGTATTATTTTAGAACCAGTGACCCAAATTGTAGCACACAAACTGCGATGTATTTATTGCATAAGCATGTATAAATTTTGGACAGCTACAATACGGTGTGTACTCCTGCTACTGTTTTGACAGTCTTAGCTCAGTGAAACTACTAATTGAACTTTCAGTGCTGAAAATAATACAGCCATATGTGTAACTGCAGTGTGTACTTCATAAATGAGATGGTGCCACCATAAACTGTGAAAATAATGCAGCTGTATAAAATTAGAGTGATGAATGTGCATTGGCCTGCAATTCTACTGTGCAAGCCAAAGCTGGTACCGAACTGCTCCCTCAAAACCGCGGGCGTTTAAACAAGCTTTATAGGGCAGCAACTGCTTACTCTGCACTTACATGTGTGGGATACAATGCTGGTATTTTTTTCCCCCTTTCATCCAAATTTTTCTACTTTGGTGGCATTTCTGTTATGATGATCGTCCACCAATGTAGGTGGGCTTTGCTTCAGTTTTGGAGAAAACCACCCATTCCAGGCTACGACCAGCTGCTGTGGGCTGGGAGCTCCCAGATGGAGGGAAGATGAGAAATGGGACAAAGCAAAGTATGGCAATGGGGTGAACAGGAATTTGGTTTTGCTGCATTGTCCTTCTAAGGACAGAGAAAATCTTCAGTTTAGCGGGTTGTCACCATCACAGGCCCCCCTCCCCTCCCCCCTCCCCTGCACACAGCTCCTCAAACAAAGAACAAGTTAGAACAGGGGACAAAGACCTAGGCCATCAAGGGCTGAGAGCAGAAAGACAAGGAACATAAATACAGCCAAATGACACCCAAATAAAGAGACAAAGGACTGGGAGTGATTCCTGATGATTCACAGAGGGAGAGGATGAGGAGGCAAAGACCATGATTGCTATCAGCTTCTGGAGGGAACATCCCAGCCACATCCCAGGCTATCACATGGTGCCCGGAGGAAAGAAGCCAGGAGAGATGTTGAGGACTGGTTAATGAGTGAAACACCTCCCGGCAAGCCTGGCCGAGACTGCTGGGACATTATCTGGAGAGGACAATGGTCATGAAACAGGTTAGGGGTTGTCGTGGTTTTTTTTAGTGTTTTGGGGTTTTTTGAAATAATTTTTTTTTTACTAAAACAATTTGCAGCTGCTACAGTATTGCAACAATAAAAGATGAAGGTTTAGCGCAACTAGATCTCTCGCCAGTGTGAGTACTCTGCTGGATGTTTCCTGAAGGATAAGGGTAGTTCAGCCATCAGCGGAGAAAGAGAGATTTGTCAGCTTCCAGACCCAGAGCAATCGCTGCAGGCGAGGGTGCATCACTGGGGGGTGACTGTCGCTGTTTATCGATCTTGATAAGCATGCAGAAACCTTTGTGGACGAGTAGCAGCCATCGCTCTTAAACTGAGATTCTCCCTCTGATACTACTCCACAAAAAAACCCCAAACCCCTACATCCCAGAAGTGATTAGCAGCATGTGAGAGCTCTGTAGGAAACACCGGTGAGTCCATATGCAGCACCCTATGCCATAGCCTACTTTTCTTGCCTAAGCTTACAGGTGGCAGAATGAAATGAAATGGTGCACTGCATGTACTCAGCAGAAAAAGATCACACCTCACAGACAGTCAGAATAACCTTGCTCTATAAATATTCACTATTTTAAATTTCATTTTTCATGCTGTGGCAACACCATTGCACCCCCTCTGCCTTAAAATAAGAACCACCCCGCTGGTGAGGCTGTGTTGGGGCTTCAACTGCAGACATGACTACATAGCATCAGCTCCAAAGAGAGGTTTGTCATGCTGCCATCAGCACTTTCTTGTTATATGGGATGTCTGGACAGGTAGGACTTTGGCATTGGGCTCTGGCAAGCAG
This sequence comes from Ploceus nigricollis, assembly GCA_013399945.1. Classification (NCBI taxonomy): domain Eukaryota; kingdom Metazoa; phylum Chordata; class Aves; order Passeriformes; family Ploceidae; genus Ploceus; species Ploceus nigricollis. The sequence goes on from VXBC01005393.1 coordinate 876,278, forward strand.
CAGCCTGCAACTGCAGCTTTTTCCAGAGCTCAAAAGTAATTCAATGTGAGGCACTGGATTGGCTGCACTGAGAGAAGCAGGACCAAGGCATCAGAGGCGGGCTCCTCCTCACCTCAGATTTGTAGCTGGGTCCTCCTTGTCCAGTCGAGCACTTCTGCCAAAAGCCACCTGGCAGTCCCCTGGAGCCACCATTGCACATCCGAGAAGTTTTCCTCATAAATTAAAGGACAGAACAAGCTGGCTGGATCTGGATCTGGATGGAGCAGGATGCTGTTATTTATAAGACAGCAAGGATGAGGAGGATGGTTAAGGAGTTCAGGCTGAAGAATACACTTTGTAGCAGCAGGGAAGGAATTAATGGGCCATGAGGTGGAAAGAATAAAATAAAATCCTAGCATTGAGAATTAGGCTTCCTGATCTAACTTTGATAATGCCACAATGAACAAGATTGAAACTATCTGGGCCAGTGAGTGTCCTGTGGAGAGCAGCCCAATTTGCCTAAGGCAGCTATGATGAGTAGGAAAGGTTGTCACCTCTCAAGCAAGAAAAGGGTTTTTTGAAGCTGGTCTCTCTCATGATTCCATTCAGGCATTGCCTTAAAGATGCTGATCCTGAGTTCAGAACCTGCAGACCACTTGATTTTTCCACTTCTGATATAGTGCAGTAGATAATCTGTGTTTTCTCATCTGTCACTAGCACCACTGGTGTAAAAACATATTCAGAGAAATCAAAACAGTTCTGACTTTAAAATGGAATTGAGTTCTGCCACACAAAGGCAAATCTTTGTTAAAGTTGGGAAGATGATGATGAAAGGAAACATTGCATAGAAAAGAGTAAGATAAAAGAGGCTTGGAGGTCCGCAAAGTATTGTGGAGTTGCATCAGAATGGTTTTAAAAGAAGATTAAAAGAGAGAAATCAGTAGGAAATTAAGAAATGGAGAGGGGAAGCTTACAGGTAAGGAGAAAACCGCAGTTTGGGCTTTAAAGGAAGAGAGGAAGAGAACAACCCATGATAAAAACTAAAACCAGAAATAGTTGGAAGGGAATTACAGCTTTAGAGGGAGAGCATGAAGAAAGCTGTGTAATATTAGGCCTAGCAAAATGTATTTTATTTATTCATAGTTCTTCTGGATTATTTTTTGCTGGCAGCTGCTGAGGGTCCCATTGCTGCACATTCCCCTCCCTCCATGGAGGGCAAACAAGCACTTCTCCTTGAGGATAATGAATGTGCAAAACACTTTTGAATGCTTCAACTTTAAACAAAGCACTTTCCAAAGCTCCCTTCTGCCTTGGGCAGCCAAACTCGAGTCTCTCTGGTGGAAACCTGGCAGCTTCCATGAGCTCCTTTTGCAGGTTGGTCCATTATTAATGCTGAAATATAGATACTGGGATTGAAATAAATGAGAATCAGGCAAACTTTCCTTGCAAAAAAAGAGAGATGTAATTTACTTCCTCCTTGCATCTCCTGTGCTCACTCCTTGCGGATAGATGGGCGGGAACGTCAGCTCTCCTAGGTTTGGAGAAGCTTCTGTATGGGACCCTCCAAATCCTGTTGTAATCAATGGAAAGTCCACCACTCACTTTAATGGGACTTGGTGTGGCCCTGCAAGGCTCACAGCCTTGAAAGTCACACCCACCAGCACTCAGTGGCCTCTTCAGAGAATCTGGAAAAATTGGGAAAGTTGTGAAGTTGAAAAGCAGCCTAATCCTTTTAATTCTTTTCCTGAGTAAGGGAAAGCCTTTTCCAAGCCTAAAAAGAGTGTTGAAAAGAAAAGCCTTTCTCACAGGAAATTTTTATTCTGCCCAAACAGCGACATAGTAAATTTTTCAAAAGCTTTAAGGGTGTAAGACCCATCTGACTTCAGAAATAAGAGGTAGTTTTTTGCCCTTCAGCCACATCTCTAAGGAGGTCTGTACTCCTTTAAGGAAGGTATGAAAATAGGGTTCTGAACACCTCTTTTTTAAATCAGAGTTAAGTGTAAGAGCTGCCATGTTACAGGACTGACATTAGACATGGATTTAAGCAAGTCCTTGCAGCCCACAGGTCTGAACTTGGAACTCCGCACTTATTTTCCGGCAGCAATCTTACATGAGATACAAGCGGTGCTGTTCTAGAAAACATGAAGACGCTTAACTGGAGCTCTAGAAGAGTGAGTACTAATGAGACTGATCTATGAACTCAATAAGAAGCTTATTCTCTCAGACCATAAGCAGGCTATTTGAAAAAACACCTACTAACTGAGTGAGGCTGGGAAAAGACTGTTTTGAAGCTCTGCCACTGCAGAAATTCCCTCAGAATCACCTTGTATTTGGCAGGGCAGGAGGCAGGAGCCCATGAGGACATCAGGCAGCAACTGTAGTCCCCCAGACTCTGGACACGTGGACATAGGTTTGAATGTGTCTGCCTTGGCTGGTATGTCCTGAAGACATTTGCTTGCAGAAATAAATTTCAAATTAGACATCACTGAAATTCTCCAAGCTTCTTCCAGGGGTTTAAGGACTGCAGGATGAAGCCCTGAATGAAAGACTGCTGTGCAAGGTTATCATCAACCAGTGTAGTTTGACCAGGCATCTCTGGCAGGGACAGCATTGTTTTTTATTTATTTCATGGCTACCAGCAATGCCCTCCCCTCTGCGAGGCACAGACAGGATGCTTTCATTTCCAGAAGCCCCAGTAAAACAAAAAAATATTTACTTCATATATTCATGTACTTAACTAGCCATACTGTCTATCCCAGGAAATCCGTGGCATTTCCTGAAGAGCTCTGCTACTTAATTCATTGTAAATGTGCAGGGGAATCTGCAGCTGTAGTGTTAAATGATAAACTATGTAATTTTCAGGAAGTGTCAGGATGAAGTCCAGTCACTGCCATGCCAGTACCCAGCACATAAATATCCCAGTGTTGTTTTTCTATGTGTGCTTCAGATTTGACTCTGAAATTCCAGGCCTTGGTTCTCATTCTGCTAACACCGTGTGAGTAAAGTTACTCAGCTGAGGATGCTTCAGAGCAGCTTGTCCTGCAGGTAAGAGCTGGAAAGACCAGCTAGTGGCTTGGAAATATGTAGTGTAAAAAGTCAAGAGAACAAGTCTGCATAAACATAGAGACTTGCATACCTCACTTTATTTTCTCTGCTAAAGTGCACCATGACAGACACAATGTCTGGATGATTGCTGGACTTTGTTGGACACGGGCTGGGTGTTCTGCCTGGGGTAACCATAGGGTTTATAACACCAGTCACGGGGTGTAAAGCACCCTGAACCTGGTGACTGGTCCTAATGGTCCTAATGAATTATATCTGAAGTGCTTACACAGTGCAATTTCATCGCCTCAAGGCCTGTAGTGTGAACTGTGGACTCTTACTATCCTATCTGGTACTTCTGCTAGGCTAGAGAAAATAACCTTTCTTCTACGCAGTTTGCTTTAATTAATGCCAGAGTTGAGTTGCACCACTTTTTTTTTTTTTTTTTCATCTTCTGTAACTTGTTGAAACCTTAATCTTCTGGGTTAACATTTTCTGTGCCAGGCGAATACCTCAGTCTGATTCTGGAGGGATGTTTCTGGCTGTTCAGCTCTTTCTATGACATTTTTTCCCATGAAAGACATAACACCACTGAATGCTTGAGACTAGATTTTCTACATAACATTAATCACTGCCTGGTTGTGATTCCCCTTCCAAAATGCAAGAGAAAAAAAAAAAAGTGATGCAACTCAACTCTGGCTCCTATGAAAAATACCCAGATTCAGCTAAATTATAAATTCTTGGAAAATCGCAGTTTGCACACTCCTGGCAGAGGCTTCTAAGTGTGGCTGCTGATCTCTTTGATATTTCAGTCTGTGGAGACTTGTGCTCTGGTCCATCTATGGCTGGAGGGACTGAGTTGGAGGTGTCTGGCAATGCTCCTCTTGGTGCCTCCTGGTACAGCCATGGAGACTTGTGCCCTGTGTCAATGACCTCCTGGATCCTGAGCAATGAGGAGGAAGGGACCTGGCCTTTATTTGTGGAGTTGGCATTAAAAGGTGGACTAAAGCAGCCTGCAGTGAAAGACTGGAACTGGAGACTTGGAGTGGAGAAGGTACTTGGGCTTCACTGTAAGAAACCTGGTTTTGGAGCTGGGGCTGGAAACTGAGGCTGGAAACTGCTGGAATGAAATGGGGGTTACAGCTGGACAAGGAAAATGTGGGAGATGGTGCTGAAGAGAAGAAAGTGGCCTATCAGGGCTGGAGACCAGGAATGAGGGAACAGGGAGCCTGGGACATGGAACTCGGGTGGTGGCACAGGGGAAGATGACAGAGGAGGTTGGCACCGGGGAGCAGGAAGCTGAGGTTGTGCTTCTGAGATCCCATGCAACTGAAGGGAAGCCCAGGATGCTGTGAAAAGCAGCATGCACTCATGTAATGGAAGCATATAGTTATGTCAGGAAGGATTTGCACAGTCAGCCTTAATTTGGGTGTTTTCTAATTTTAAATGCTTATGTTTGAAACCTCAATTTTCATTCTAATTGAGCTTTTTGTCAGTGATAGGACTATCTGTATTTATTCTGTAGAGCTGGTGCCAAAGGGCTATCCTGATGCTTTAGTATGCAAGTCCTGAACAGTGAAGCAGTTGTTGCACTTAGTAAATTATGATGAAATATCTTCATGCCATTTATTTGTGGTGCTGTTTGTACATAAGGACTTTAATACTCTTAAAACTCATCTACTTCAGAGGAGAATGAATTAACATAGATGATTGAGGGGCTGTCTAACTAATGGACTTCCAATATAGTTAGTGCCCAGCAACGAATTCAATGTTGCTTTGGATAATGGAAGAGTTAGGGTTTTTAAAAGAATCAGGCTTTGGTAATTGAAATTCACTGATGTGAAAATACTTTTCACATATATGTTTTCTCATTTGTTTAATATACAGTGAACTATTAATTATTAAGAAGATACAGGCATGACTGAGTACAGTAAAAACCAAAAATTTGATTTGTATAAGTGTATTTTTCTAAGTATCGCCTTGTGATGGGATAAGGGGAGAGAAAAGTGCAGCTCTGGAGATAATTGCCAGAGCTTATAAACAATCCCTCCCTTTCATTTTGTGACAGCTGCAGCAGCAGAGACAATATCCAGGACTGTACAGAGAACCACTGCTGCGGTAGCACCCCTGGTGTGTTTATCCAGCTCTCTGTACTGGCAGTAAATGTTCAAAGCGCAGCAGGAGACAGCCCTGAGTGCCTGGCTGATGCTGCCCCTGCTTTGAGCAGGGGGATGGATAGGAGGATGTGCAGAGGTCCTCTTCCACCTCAGCCATGCTGTGCTGACAACATGGGTAACACATCTCAGGCACATCCACACATGCTGCCCAGAGGCAGGTGGTGACACTGTGCCAGAGGTGGGACTGTGGTTGGTGGGATACAGGGTTTGTGGCTCCTCCAGGGTGACTCACTGAGAGGAGTCTGGGCCATCGCTTTGAAAGAAGCAAAGGGATGTGTTAGCAGACCCAGGTGGTTCCCAAGATTGGGAGCCTCAGGGGGCTCTTTGCACTGCCTATCTCTGGGCACTAAACTTCAGTGCAGGAAGCTTTTCCCCCTGTCTTATCTGTGGAGGGAGATTAGCCCAGGCAGCAAGAAGGTGACTCAGAGTATAGATTTCTGCTGTGAATTACCTCCAGGGACATCTCCCCTTTGAGTGTAAAGGCAGTCAGCTGGTACTGAAGGAGCAACTTCCCTACATTTTGTACTTACAGAGGACATGTCAATGCAGGATGAGAGAGCTGGGATTGTTCAGCTTGGAAAAGAGAAGGCTTCAGGATGACCTAGCTTTCCAGTACGTGAAGAGAGCCTACAAGAAAGATGGAGAAGGATTTTTACAAGAGCATGTAGTTACAGGACAAAGGGGAATTGATTCAAAGTAAAAAAGAGTAGGTTTAGATTGGAAATTCGGTGGAAGTTCTTTGCTGTGAGGATGTAGAGGCACTGTAAACACGTTGCTCAGAGATGCTGTGGAAACCCAGAAGTGTTCAAGGCCAGGCTGGATAGGGCTCTGAGAACCTGGTTTAGTGAAAGATGTCCCAGCCCATGGCAGGTGGGGTTTGGACAAGATGATCTTTAAGGTCCCTTCCAACCCAAACCATTCTATGGTTATATGATTCTATGATTCCATGAGTCATTATTAAGGTTATAATTAATAACTATTGCTATCAGGAGAAAATTATTGATCAAATTTCTGTATCAAACCCAAGGACAAAAAGTGGACTGAATGGCACACTGGTGAATAGAGAATTTGTTGCTCTCTTAAGGTAGGCACATTGACCATCTTCTCCTGCTTGAAGCCTTTAATCTTAATGAAGGGGTGAAGGCTCTCCTGTTAGCTTTAGGGTGGAGTTTTTTTTCTTTTTCGAGGGAGCCTGGGGTTTCACAGCAATTTATTAAATGGAGTTACCACAAATATGCATCCTTTTTACGTGCCTGTTTTCAGGTTAGCGACCTGTAAAAATACTCACTCTGCTGAATCTTTTAAAGCATACAATAAAGCAGAGTTTTATGGAAGAGAACAAGGGAATGTGTATGAGCCTGTCAGATTTCAATGAGCCAAAATTTTCATTGTAATTTTATCACAGGGTATCAATATGAGAAGTGACAATTACTTGTGATCAGCAGGGCTTGAAGTTGTTTCCCCAATAGATGCTTTTTTAATCACTATGGGCTGTACTTTTGTCTCACAGTTTTAGGCAATAGCTTTCTGTGAAGCTTTTGTGCAAGGTGTGGGGTTTGACACGCCTTGACTCAGTAGCAATTTTAATGGTCAATGTAATTTTTCCCCCTTAGTCCCAGAGCTCTGAGATCATAGAAGTCTTCATTTTTTCCCACTGAAAGATGTTACCTGAGCAGGGGATATTATGAAGTTTGGTGAGGTACTGCTGTCTCGTGCCTGTGTACTCGCTGGCTGCTGGACTGAAGAGAAAAGAGCTGAACTCTCCCTGCCTCATGCTTGGGGAGCGTTCAAAGAATCTTCTTTACCCCATTCCCTCAAAGAAGATTTCTTTACCCCATTAATGATTTTAATACACAACAACAAAAATTAGGGACATTGCTGTCTGATTTCTTCTCCGCTGCCAACAGTTTCAAAAGCAGCTGAAAAAAAACAGGAAGACAGAAGGATAGACAGTGAGGTAATATAAACTTTGTTTCTCTAGGAAACTGGGCTAAAAAGAGTTTCCAGGTTTTTTAATAACAGAGTAAACATTGGAAATATGATTTAAACCTCCAGTGTTGACTCAGAAATGAAAAGGAATGGATCCCCTATGTGCTGATTATTTTTAAAATGCTCACAAGCTCCCATAAAACCATTCGGTTTTACGATTGTTTGGTGATTTGTTCCTGGAACTGAAAGTTTGACACTGAGGTCTTACATACATATTGTGTATTAGAGGTCTCTTAGGTGATCATAATGGAGAAACCATGAGTTAGCTACCTTTGTTATGATATCCCAGTGCTACCCCAGCACTTGCAGGGATTGCTCCTATTATTTCTGTGAATGATAGGTGTTCCCACCTCCCCAGTACTGGGTATGCTTGAGTGAGTGCATCTGATAGCAGTTTGCTCTCATTGACCGTTAGATAGGATGTAAAAATTAAAATTATACAAATTGTTAGAAGAATCCAGGTGGGGGGAAAAATGTCCCCATATCCAACCAGACTGGTGAGAGAATAGCAAAGAGCAGAAGAGCACAGCTGCCTTTGCATGCCTTTCCTCTGTCTTTTGATGCCTCTGACACTGGATGAACTCTTTTCATCCTTTTTATTCAGGTAGGAACTGAAAAGGGCAGTACCAAAGAACTTGCTGCCTTTTACAAAACCGTCTCCTAGTGAAAAGTTTTATCGAAATAAACCATGTGAAGCAATCTGAAGATGAAATCTATTTACCTTTCTTTTTTTCTTCCCAAGCCTATTGCTGTGAACTTTTCAAGATTTTCTCCCCAGAGACTTACAGACTCTTCTCATAACAGATGCAGCCTTGGGGACTACGGCAGCAATCCAGGGATTCTCCTGGGAGTAATTACCTTTTCCAGTTCCCCTCATCTGCTGTGTCTCTCTGGTAGCACTTCTGCCAGGAGCTGTGCATGTAATCCATTCAGCAGAGGGAGTCAGATGCTAAAAGCTGCAGTAGCCCCTCCAGACCAGGACCTTGTATTTGCATGTGGGATCTGAAAAACTTGATTGTTTGCTGTCTGCTTAACCTGGATGGGGGTGTATGGGGTGAACTGGTCTCAATTGAGCTGGCTAAACTTTGCTGTAATTATACAATCACAGCAGCAACAACACAATACCATTGAGTCATTGTGTAAATGCTCTTCAACACTGCACTGCGAGATCCATCTCGGCAAGCGTGTGATCTTTTTCTACACCTCTGTAGCCCCCCTGCCTTACTGGTGGACATAATTTGCAGAAGGGCTGACCAGTGCAGAGTTAGAGGGACATTTGGTTTCATTTTGTAATGCATTTTCCTCCCTTGAGACCATGGAGATCTGGTACCATAGCACTGCCTGTAGGCACCATATGCCACTTGTTTTCTGAGTAAGGGGAAAATGACGACTGGAAGGGTGGGGACTTGGTGCACAGAGGCATGTAAGGAATTGTACCTTCCAAACCTGGTATGTCTCTTCAAAGACAGGATGTTACACAAATGCCTGATGTGATTTGGCATAAGCACCTTCTTAAATTGTAAAAACAACTGTACAGCCCCCCTCTCCACCATCTCAAAGGCTTTTTCTGAACAAAATCTGTAGAACCTTGAGTGCCCACGGTGGGAAGCTGTGGGTCACAGCAGGTGCCAGGGGCCACGGCCCATCTCCAAGCAGAGGGAAGGATGGCAGGAGGCCCCTGTTTCTTTAAGGGACACCTAAGAAGAAGCAATTTGGATGTTTGCACTTCAGATTACTCAGCTGGGCAACGGGAGGGGGGAAGGGGAGATCGCCAAAATATTTCACACAGTCCTTCCAGCTGATCAACAGAGAAGCGAAAGTCAGCTGCATGTGCTAAAATGATGCCTGTGGTGTAAAATACATCGTGAGAGGTCAGAGATGGTAGTGACTAATACTTCAGAGACAGACATGAAGGGGGAACCAGACTCAAACTGATGGCTGAAATTTGACCTATTTGAGTTTTCCTGTGTTATCTCAATTATTTCATTAGGAAATTTTGAATCAAGAAGCACTGTGGGATGCAAAAATCTGCTTCAAACGTTCATTGTGAGAATGGTAATTGAGTTTTAAATATTAATGGCAGAACCTGGAGTTGTACTAGTGAATGCATTATAGACTCTCCCTAGTGGTAAGCCTGGCTTGCTGGAGACCTTGCACTGCAAATAGCCCCAGTACAGAGAGGAAGGGGGAAAGGAATTTTATTTTCTGAAAATGATTTATGTAGCCGATTATAGAGGGCTTACTCCTTCTTAGGCAACATTTTCAGCATGGAGCTACAGGATATGGGGAGAAGGGTGTTCTATACAAACCTGGCACCTGGATAACCTACAGGTCTGTATTTATACCACTTGTAACTGTCTGCCCCCAAAAAACACTGGATATGCAAAAAGATGAGACAATGAGGAGTGAAAGACTCCCGCCTACTGTTGGCATTTGTAGCTCTTGCCGCTTGGCATTACTGATCCCGTGTGAGACGCTAGAAGGTACATATGCATTTTTTCTTTTACTGCTGATGGAAATAGGATTGTTTTCTCTGCAGGGAAAGAAGAAACGAGTCTGTGGTCCTGTGCTCTGTTGCCGGCATAGGCCTTGGTGCAGTGGATAAAAACGAGGCCTTATTCCCTCGCCTGGCCCTGGGTCTGCTGTGGTAAGACAATGCACCACATGTACGTATCACTTTAATGTGCACTATTAATACAGCTCTAAGCCTTCAGCTGAGATTAATGGTCCTCAAGTCATTTGAGCCGGAGAACCTGCCTTGCGCGGGGTGTCCGACAGCCCCGCGCTCCCCGCGGGGGCAGCTCCGCAGGCTGCGTGGGGCAGGTGCCGCTCTATCCCACCGGGAATGCGCTCAGGTGCGCTGTCCCTCACCTTGGGCCAGGTGGCACAACACGCTGCAGCTTAAAGCCGCAGAGCCCTTTCTCAGCTCTGAGGGACCTCCCGGCCGCTGCATCGTCCCTCTCCCCACTGGCGGGGCCGGGTGGCACCGTGCAGGGCACGGGCTGTCCGCGGCTGCCGCTGCTGCGAGGCCGCCCCGCTCCGGCCCCCCTGG